>JARJPL010000147.1:0-229591 GCA_030782805.1 Aschersonia sp. MBC 622
ATCCTATACTTAGTACTTTTAAGCTAGTATCTTAAGTAAATAAGGCTAGTAGTAAGAAGATAATAAAACGAAAAATAAAGTAGAAAAGCTAGTTTATAATACTAGCATTACTACTAATTTATAAGGATATAAGGCTTAACCTATCTATTTTACAAACTATGTCTAGCTAAATTATCTAGGCTTAGTTAGGCAGGTGATAAGTAATCTGTACCGCCAATTCAGTATGGATTACAATACGGGTTGACACGGCGCTCGTATATGAACGGGATATTTGCAGCTGCGGGCTACTGCAGGCAGGCGCAGATGGATGCAATGGAAGTCAGTGTGTTGTCCGTTGTCCGGGTCACGCAGGAGCACCGTCTTGAGCCCAATCTCCTTGGCAGGATAATCGTTTCCACCCGAAAATATGGCGTCGATTGAGGTGGTACCGCCCATGTTGATGCATGGATAGGTCGGGCAGGCGGCGGCACAGGTCCTGCTGGATGACCTTGCGCTTACGGTTGTATTGTGCGAAAGTAATGCATGCCTGTATCTATTTCTACTGCACAAATTGACCCCTGTTCTAACCTAGCAGACAGGGGTGCTCGCAGCCCTGTAAATACTTTGATCCTCCTTGTTGGTACCTGCTAGTATACGAGACTTACCCATATCACTCAGTAGCAAAGTCGGGATCCCTTTGCCTCCTCTCGGCGATGATCTTCAAGGCGGGGCCCCACGTCGGACCAGGTGTGATATGAACATATAAGGCCTAATTCACATTAATAAAGGTGTAGAGCCGCATTTTTACTACGACAGTTATAAGTCCAGGAGGTATTTGATTGGTCTGGCCACCTATAACTTCCGTTAATACTGTTGCCTAAAAAATTGCTACGATAAAAGTCCTACGTCCAACTCCCGCCGCCACACACACCACAAAAGTCTTGGAGAGAGGGCAATTCCCGAAGGTTAGTGCCGTAAATTAGGCATGCGACTTATTTAGTTCTAAAGGTCTGATTCACATTAATGAAGGTGTGGATCCGCATTTTTACTACGACATGTGAAGCCGGTGGCGGCCAGTGAGGCATCAGTGGCGTCGATGATCTCCTTCCTTCTGGTCTCGGAAAAGAAGGTCGGCAAAGATGGGAATTCCCGGGCGCCGTCGCGGTACCTGTAGAGCTTTGGTAGACTGACTTCTGAAACTGCTACCAGTCGCCACCGGAAAGACGGCCATGTGGAAGAAAGGCTGAAAGGGCCTCGCTGGAGAGCATATTTGCTCTCAGTGAGAGTTTCATCGAGATTGAATGCATCCAAGGATATCATGGTATCACGGGGAAGTTGCTGTTTACGATTACTTTACTTGGATTCAGCTGGGCTTGAACGCAAGGCTGCAGGATTGGTTGATGCGACATTGATGTGAACGTTGTGCAGTAGTACTATTCGTATTCCGGCAGCCGTTCCGTAAGCTTTATATCCGTGTCTGCTCCCCCGCTGCCCACTTACTCGCTCGGCCGATTATGCCTCTCCTGTTATTGGGTACCTTGGGCCTTGGCGTTGATACAAGGAAGGAGTATAGATGCGGGTGCACGTTCAAACGCGTCAGCTTGTCCCCCCCCCTTGGCATTCCCTATGCAATGGGGTGTTCAAGTTTCCGCCCAGTGACGTAGTTGGGACAAGATTCGCAATCGTTCTCGCGGAATCCCATAGCCCTCTAATTTAGCGGCATTTCGGGGTCGCTCTCCCGTCAAAAATGTTCACTCCACTCAAAGAACGGGGGGTTTAAACCATGACAATGGCAACACAAGCAAAGGCGCGGCCGTCCCGCAAGGCGATTGGGAGCGACGAAGCTTATGCCGCCATCTTGAACGGGGCACGGCGATTGCGCATCCGCTGCTCTTTGTCGCTGAGCAAGCAAAACATGTTTCGGGAGGCGGTTGATGTCTTGCAGAGCCCGCAGTCGTCGAGGAGCCGCCAAGAGTATCGAGTGTTTCTATATGAAGTCGCGGAACGGTGCGGCCCCCACGGGATCTTGCTGTGTGCCACAGAGCTAGGTCAGCACAAGATCACGACGATGCGCAAGAGTGAACGGGCAGTCTTGATTGGGAAGCTGCAAGAGGTCAAGACAGCCGACGCAATCGACTGTCCAATGATACGGTCCTTGGCCAAGGAATTTGGAATCCCACAGATTGCACAAGGTAAGGTAGCGAATTCATGCCATCGGGTCCGGAATTGGCTGTATTGACGGGCACTTGATAGCTCCTTTGGACAGCACAGACACGCTGATGCGCCAGATGACGGAACCCGGGTGGCAAGGCGTCCAGGGCTCGCTCAGTGATGCGGCCAACATGGCTGGTAAGTTGGATAGGCACTGGCTCCATGGGTGCGTGCTCCATGTCCCTCTCAAATAACCGTTAGAAAAAAGGAAATTTCGACTTTTCATCAACAAATCTGGATGGTGAATTAGACTTGGACCCAAGCAGTGGCTACCTGTATCCCGAGCTTTCGCATGGCTCTGAATCCTTGGCGTACAGGTCGTGGCTCGGCTCTACGGACCTCCTCGACGGCACCGTGGACTCGCTTACCCCCGAGAGCATATCCGGACTCGGCACGCCGCAAGAGGTGCATCACAGCGCCTCAATGGCGGGCACCGCCAGCATTCTCGGCAAATTTTGGCACAACATCATCCGACGGGCCGCGCCTGTGGACATTGGCAACAGCACGCCGCGAGGGTCGCTGACGGCGTACCTGCCTCTTGATGAGGAGTCTGCCGACTGTCTGCTGAAGCTGGACATTTCTCCGGCGGGAGCTGAATATCTCGCATCCATCTTGTTCAATGCCGAGATTCAGGGCGGCTCTCACGCAACGCAAATCGCCTTTGACAACGGGTCGAAGCTGGCGCTGGCTGCCGAGGCCGGCGCTACCTGGAAGGGCGCTCCACACCAGGCTCTCTTTTCCATCTTTGAGACCCAAGTTTGCTGTGCAGTCATGGAGAGCAAGCTGTATCAGCGCGAGCTGAAGCAAGGCTTGCAGGTGACGAATTGTGTGTCAATGACTCTGACGGCAGATGGGGCTACTGTCGACGTAACGCTCGGCGCGAGACAGGCACTGGGCATAATATACAAGTTTTTTGTATAGACATTTTTTTTTTTTTTGCCTATGATTAGAGGGCGGGAGGGGTGCAGTTGACGCGTACATTGTTACGAAACGTAGAGTATAAAAGAAGGGCTGAGTGAGTCTATGGTACTGTTTAAGACGAGAACTACGGTACTAGCACAAATTACGCTCATATTACGGCTTTTTTTTTTCTTTTTCTTTTTTTCTGGCAAATAATCATCTTTTTCTTTTCAGGTGTATAATAGGGTACAGAGCGTGCTTTTGTCACCCAGGCGGAGGGCTCTACTTGGAAATCGCTTGCATTTTTGTCTACCAGCAGCGTCAATACACCGACCATGGAACATTTAGGAACTCAGATTTTATTATACCAACATCAACTTCATGTACATTACATTTCATAATAACCTTTTGTCTTTACAGTTCTTGTCCCAAGTACTACTTGCCATTCATACACACAAGCAAGCAAACTCCTACCCGCTCTACCGAAACTTGCAGCAGATAATATTAATTAGAAAAAAATCACATAAGCAGCTTGAAATACAAGGATCGCGGACAAAGTACCTCATGCGTTGCTCGAGCAATCGACTGCAGCATGTGAAAGTTGGCTCGCATGGCTTCGTCCGAGACGCCGGGTACTGCTGGGAAGGCCCCATACTCAAAGCCCACCACGACGTGCAGAGCATCTTCATCCTGCATCGCGGCTTGAAATCTAGAGTGGTTCCATTCTTCTCCTTGAGCCAAGAAAATCGGAATATCCTCGAGTCCTGATTTGTGGAGCTGACGGATGAGAGCATCTAGAATCGCGCTGCCGTCGTAGAACCACTCGTGGCAGTAATAGAGAAGGTTGACGCGACGGAGTTTTGGGTGTGCTTGTTTTACGTAGGCGACGGTCGCGGCGCAAACATCATCGACAGTTGATTGAATAGAGACGGCATTCTTGGCATGGGCTAGCTGTTTTGCGCGGCGTTTGTAGAAATCGACTTTGGGATGGGTCACGAAATTGATGCCACGGTGGTAGGCCATGGCGGCCACAAAGATGGAGAGGCCGTACATTGTCAGCATGAGCTTCGCGGCCGGGTGTGTGCTCCCAGGCATTCTGGAAAAATCCAAGGTGGTGGCAGCGTCCGATCCAGCTCTGGTGGCAGGCGTAGTAGACACCTCAAGCCTAGGGTTGAAGTCACTTCGTTTTGAGCCAAGTCCCTGCTCTACTAGCTGGATTGCCAGCTTGTCTGCGGCAGAGCCAAGGTCCTTGTCAAAGACGGCCCAAGTAGTCTCAAACAAAGCAAAGGCCACACTCTGCGTGTCTTGAAGTACCTTCTCGGCAATATGTGGCCGGAGAGACACGTACTGCTCGAAGACAGTCTGCATCCGCTTCCAGTCCTTGCCGAGCAAGATGAACAATGGCAAAAGCGTGGCCATGGAATGCGGCGAACAAAACAAGGCATTGATATCCGCATGGTTATTGACTGTCAAAGGTACCATGTGCGTTTTGGACCAGTCGTGCGTGGTGGTGGTCGAGGACCGAATCGTCACCTCGCCCGTCACGTGGATTTTGGACGGACCGCCAATGTCCGTCAGCCACAAAAAGTGCTCGTGGTGGTCGAGCTTGGCCTGTTCAAAGCAGCCGCGCAGCGTGTCCATCAGCATCGTCGTCTCGAGTGTCGAGCCCGACTGCGAGATACCGACGCAGACGACCCGGGAGAGGCGGCCCTCGATCCGTCGCAGCACCCCGGCCAGAGCGGCTGGATCCAGGCTGTTGAGCACGAGGAATGTAGTAGCGCCGGTGCTGCGTGGCACGACGACATGCTGCAGTGCCTCGAGCGCAAACGACCATGACCCGGTTCCGACCCAGATGAAGAATTCCGCCGAGTCGACGAAGCCCAGGTCAACGACGGCCTGGATTTCCTTGCGAACAGCGGCCCAGGGAGGAGGCAGAACCCAGCCAAGCATCGATCTCTCTCCGTCAAAACCAATGTCGCGAAAAATGTTGCCCTTGCTAATGTCCTTTTTGGGCTTCCTCGTCGCCTCGTAGAGATGTCGCAGCGGCGTTTCTTCGTACGGCTCAAGCGTCTGTCGTGGAGCAGCGTGATCGATTACGACGCGCCTGGGCACCCTACCTCGAATTTCGCTGTTGGATAATAACAGGCTCTGCATCGCGTCCGGAAGTGCATCCAGCGAAATGACGTGGCTCAGCAGCTTGCTAAAGGCGAGCTCGTGCTGTCGAATCTGGTCTGATGCCTGCTCGAGGTCATGGACACGACTTCCGCGGTGGCCAGACAGGGTCAAAGGTTTCCCTCGCACCGATACCTGCTCATGCTTCCAGTCTGTTCGAATCGCCCACGCGTCGACATTTTGGTCTGCGTCGTCCGTGGTGATGGTGTCCCCAGGCTGGAAGCCGGCAAAGAGGTAGATGCATCCGCCGCTGTTGATTTGCTCCATGGCTAGCTCAGTGGCCGCTCTTCCTTGGCCAGAGGAGACAGCAATGATGATGACATCAGCGCCACCGACTCTGGAGATTTTGGAGGCGGGCGAAAACGCGGCGTGGTCCATGACAAAGGTAGCCTCCTCGGCCACGATGCCCCTCGACGTCGCGAAATCCAGACGAGACCGGGAGCGATTGGCAAGAAAAACGTTGCGAGCGCCCATCTTTTGGTTCATGAGCACAAACATGAGCCCCATCATCCCGGCACCAATGACGACGACATTCTTACCCACGACGCCATCGCGGATGCGACATTGGGCAGCCACCACGCAGCTCAGCGGCTCAATCAGAGTGTAGACTGGCGGGACGACTGATCGCCCCAGAGACAGAATCTGCCTTCGTTGAATCGATTCTTGGCCAATCTTGAGATACTCCTGAAAGACGCCGTCAAAGTTGTGACCGAGCTTGGAGTGGTCATCGAGCGGATTGTTGGGGTTGAGGACAATCATCTCGCCAATCTCGACGCCCTTGACGTCTTTTCCGACTTGCATGACTTGGCAGATGCCTTCATGGCCGAGAACGCCAGGCTCCAGTCCGCGCGTACCGTCGACGATTTGCATGTCGGTGGTGCAGATGCCAGAAAAGACAATCTTGACCACAAATTCCTTGGCGCCGCACTGCAGCATTTTCCGCTGCGTCGTCACTAGCTTCGGCTGGCCTACCACCTTTTCCACCGCGAGGTAATCCGTTTTTTGACTTTGAATGTACTGTCCAGCACCATACAGACTGTCATTGTCGTCATCGACACCCGCCTTGACCATGCTGCGCACCTTTTCTTCCGTCCAGTGGCTAAAATAGGCCGACTTGTGAATGAGTTGCAGCAAGTGACTTTGCAAGGCCGGGATATATGCGTTTTTGGCCGTCTTGGTCACGAACCCGCCTACAATGATGAACTTGTCAAGCCCAATGTCGGCTGCCAGCTGCACAATTCTCAGGGCTACCGGGTACGTGACATGGTTCAACGTCTTCACGCCGAGCGCATGTTTCGAGGCAATGGCCTCTTGCAGCCAAGCATCGTCAATCTCCCGAGGTACGCCGCTATAGGTTCCTTCAGACGCTAGACTCTGGGCATATTTGAGAGCGGCTCGGCCGGAGCTTAGCGAGCACAAGTCACCAACGTTGCCGCAAGGGCAGACTGGGATGTTGCCTGCGCGAGCCAGCTCCAAGGCCAGAGGATCCTCCTCTTGGAGCGCCTGGCGGAGAACATGGTGAGTGACTTTTGCCATTGAGCCATGGCTGAGAATGGGCAGCACAGAGCTCTTGAATCTACTGTACTGCAACTGTTGCCTTTCCATGGCCCGTTGGATAAGTAGATTGGTCGCCTGCGGCTCGACGACAACATGGCCCATCTCACCACCAATCCCTTGCGGGCCCGTGTCTAAGCGGTCTGGATTCTGCAAGTCGAGGTTCATGACCTTGTTGCTGAGCCCGGAGCTTACCGTGATGAGACAGAAACGTCCCTCGGTGTGGTAGCGCCAGGCAGCAGCAGAGATGTCGTTGAGAATGGTGAATCGCATGCCGGGAATCTGCATCTTCAACGCCTGCAAGAGATTGTATCCGCAGGCAGGCTCGCCCCATAGTATACTCGCGTCTTGGACAATGCCAGCCCTGTCCACCACGGCCCCCAGAGAAATGCCAACCTCTTCCAGGGCGTCGTCCGGATATTCAGCCTTGGCCGAATCGACGCGGGCGGCAATCTCCTCAAGCAGCTTCTTTTGCAGCATCTCGGTCGGCAAGTCGGGGTGGGATTGACGGCTAGGGCTCGGCACTCGAACAGGCGTCCCGAGCGGAAGCCCGTCAAGACTGAGCACGGCAATCCGCAACGTTGTCGACCCCACATCAAATACGATGCTGTTTAGAACGGGCGCGAGACCCCGCGGCGGCGACACTGGCTCGCCGGGCGTGCTGGCCGAGCTGCTTCTCGTTGCCATGTTCCAGGGGCTTCCCAGGGCCGAAGAAGACTCGCTGGTGCTGGATCCAAGCAGGCTGCTCATCGTCTTTTGCAGCCCTGCCTGCAAAGTTGTAAATGGTCTCGCGAGCAGCTTCTCGGCCGTGGTGGTATCGAGCACAAATACGTCATCGGCCGCGCTCTCTGTAAAAGTGACAGTCGCATCATCGCCAAGGATTTCGCGCGCCATGTTCCACAGATGCTCCAAGTCGACGCTCTCGCCCGAAGCCACGTCAAACTCTCGTCGGGCACTTTCATCAACGGGAGAAGCAATCATCTTTAGTAAAATGTCTATCAAATCGTCGACAAAGATAAAGTCTCGCTTCTCCGCCACCGCCTCCACGCTGTGCTGCGATTTGGGGCTCAGGGCGCGGTGCACGAATCCCCCGGTGAACCCAGGACCGTAGACGCCAGAGATGCGCAGCGATACGCCTCGCGGCATGTCGGCGACAAAACTTTCGCCCAGAAGCTTGGAGAGCTCATAGACATTGACGCCCTGAGGAACCGGGCAGAGGACCAGCAGCGTCTGCGAAAAGAGCTCCAGTGCGGCCAAGACATTGGCAGCGCCCAAGCAGCTGGCGCAGCAGCGCTCAAAGGCAGATTTGGCGTTGCGAATCCATGCCGTGGCATCAGCGTTCTTTTCAATGATGTGGACACGCTGAGTGGAAGGGAAAATAACCTTGAGGTCCTTGTCTTTGTGCATCCGTCGGGCCAGGTGTGCAATGACTCCTTGGGCAAAGCCGTTGACAGCAATGACCTTGGCGTAGTCTTCGGGACGAGACTTCAGAGTAACCACGCCTGCCGTGTTGAATATGACGGTAGACTCTCCAATGGTCTTTTCCAGATTTACCAAGTCCATGAAATCACCTGCGATGACGCTGTGCGTCTCCAGGCTGCCGTCGAGTCGCTGCAGCAGCTTGTCGACGGATTCGGGACGAACCATGCTCTTGACTCCAAGGCCAATTTGTACCAGTTGCTGCACCAAAGATGCTCCAATGTTACCCGAAGCACCAATGACGGTGACGACCTGGTCCATCAGCTGGACACTGCCATTCGTGGTCGCAGCAGCTCCGCCATGGGCGCCTTGATACTCTTGCAGGAAATCCATCGTCTTTTCCACCATGTCGGCACTAATGTCTATAATTTCATCGATAAAGGCACCCGTTCCAATCTTTTCCGGAATGGCTAGGAGCAGCTTTCCATCCTTGTGCTCGATTCCCTCGGTGCTGATTTTGGCCCACAGAGTCCGGCCGCTGCAGCAGTCGTGCTCGGTCGTGTAGACGGGCAGGCCGAGGGACAAGAGGCAGTCGAGTATCTCCTCGAGCTCGACGTAGGACAGCCTGCCCTTGACATGGGCCAGATGTGAGGAGATGGACATGCCAATGGAGACGCATTCGCCATGAGGAAGCTCATACTGGGCAAGCGACTCGATAATGTGCCCAAATTCATGGCCAAAATCGACTAATCGCACCAGACTCGTTTCATGGAGGTTCGGCTGTAGCTCCTCCAGCATGGTCTGGATAGCAATCTGCAGAACCTCGGGCGTATGTTCGTTTTGCGTCAGAGTGCCGTGGTACTTTTCAACCACCTCAAACAGCCTGGGGCTCTTGATGAGGGCCATTTTAACGGCCTCGGCCAGTCCGCACGCAAAGTCGCGCTTGGGCAGCGTGGGCAGGAACGCGGCAGGATCATTCAGACAGGCCAGAGGAGCATAGTAGCGGCCGACCAGGTTCTTGTGGTGATGGAAATTGACACCGACCTTGGCGCCGATTCCTGCGTCAATCATGCCCACGAGCGTAGTAGCAATACGCACGTAGGGGACGCCATTCTTGAACATGGCCGCCACGAAGCCAATGACGTCCATGATTGTGCCTCCTCCAATGACGATGAAGACGTCGTTGGGCGAAATGCCAAAGTTGATGGCTGCCTCGACAATCTCAAAGGTGGCCTTCATGTCCTTTGCCACGCTCGAAACATTGACCTCGTGAAAGGTAAAGTCGTCTAGGGACGCAGCGTGGGCCTTGAAGTACGCCCGGGTCTTTGCCAGGGCCGCCTCCCCAATGTTGCGGTCGACGACGATCAAAGCCCGTTTCTTGGGAGCGCCGGGGCAAGATGTGTATTCCTTGTCCACGCAGTAGCTTTGGATCAGCGTTGGGTTGTTGGCGTCGAAAAGATTGGGAGTTGTGGCAACATGGTATGAGATGCGCGTTGCTGCCCTTTGCTCGCGCAGCTTCGGACGCGTGGTGATGATGGGAGTTGTAAAGCCCACGCTTCTGGCGGCAGAATTACTATTGGCGCTGGAGAACAGGCAGAAACACTGCAACAGATAGACTGCGTCTTGCACGTCATGGACGAGCACCTCGGACAAAGACAAAAAGTCATACGTCCCGCCGCCGCCAGCAGGGATGACGAGGGAGGATCCACGGTCCCTCGTTTCTTCGACAAAGACGGACCAAAAGGACGGTGATTGCATTCCATGGTGAAATACACGGAATCTTAGCTTCACCATGACGTCGATGTACCTTTTCAAGTCGCCGTGTTTGAGACTGCCCTTGACAACCGACAGGGCCGCCATAAAGGCGGCGCCGGTAATCATAAACTCGGCGTCTTCATCATGGCTGTCGAGGAGTTGCTGCAGTACCGACACAGTTTCGCTGCCCAGTCCCAAAGACAAGATTTTGATGTGCTTTTCCGCCATGTCGACGGGGTATTTCCGACGAGCCAGTGTGTCAATGGCCATCTCGACTGCCTGCACCAGCTCATGTCCGGCGGCGCCATCATCATCAGCACTGGGTACTATTGCCGCTGCGTTGGCTTCAATGTACGACAGCAGCTCTCCATTCTCCAAAACGCCAAGTCGTATCAGCTCCGCCATGCCTCTACGCATATCGCCGGGCTCAACTGAGCACACGTCTCTCGGATCGTAGAAGCCGACCAACGGCGGATGCACAAATGACAGGAGCTGGTTATGCCGCACACCAGTCTCGGCCGTGTAATCAATTGAAAGACTATTGGTTGATAGAGATGACCGCACGGTGCCGAGAATGTCGGTCGAGATGAGGATCCAGGGTGTTGAGCGGCGATATGTGCCGGCAGCGAAGCCGACAAGATCGGCCAGAGGCTGACTGCCAATAGCGACAAACAAGTCTCGTCTCTTCAGGCCAACTTTTTTCGCGGCGAGGATAATTTTGGAGACGGCTTTGAAATTCTTTTCCCCATCATTTACCGTCATGACCACATTAATGTGTCCTTCTATCACCCCTTTGCTCTCGTAGTGCTCAAAGTAGCGAGTGATTTCATCTCTTCGTTCTTGGGGCAGTTTCCCGTCAATGATGACGCAAAGGGATCGTCTGACTTTTGATCCCGCATCAAAGTATTTTGCAAGCTCGCATGCACCCCCTTCTCCCATTGATGAGGGGCCAAAAAGTCCTGGGGTCTGAATCATCCGGGCCGCGATTTCGTGATGCGTGACAAGCTCGGTGCCATGGTTGCCGTACTGATCGGACCAGTGGTGAACACCGTCCAGCCGATGGAGATGTTCCGAAACTGAACAAATTGTCATTTTGGGCATTTGTAAAGTTTTGGTATAAAAGAAAAAGAAGGACAAGATGAACAAGATGAATGCAAAATGAAAATCTAGTGATTTGAATTGGGGGTTCGATTCGAAAAAAGTGCAACCACAGCGCGTTTAAAGGTCCACCGGTAGCACAAAAGAGCAAGTTGAAAAATGTCATTAAAATGATGGATAATCAGCTTCCTTCTTCTTGATGATGCAGCATGAGGTCACTTCCGACCACGCCATCTGCGCAATGTTGGTGCTTTTCGACTAGGCTGCAGACTAATTAATCTGTGCCTTCCAGATTTACTTCCACGACTTATCTGCTCCGTTAGTTACTGCAACACACACACACACAGACTCTTCTTCCATTGGCTTGTAATTTGCTTTTGGCTTATTTTTAGATTGCCTAGTATTACAGCAAAGGCATGTATTGCAGAAAACCTTGGTGACTGAAGGATTTTGCATTGACCCGTGGACCTCGCATCCTTCCTCCTTCCCAACGGACTTCCTAAAATGCCAATTAAAACTTGCTTTGTGCGTCCATCAGAGAGGATTCAGCTAAGCAGATGAAAAATCTCTCGGTCGAATTACGTACCATTCATTCGCCGATTATTGCCCCTTTTGACAAATGACATGGCTCCCTTGGTCGATTTAAACCCTTCGACATGTATAGCTCTTTTCTCCATCTCCCGAGCCTTATTGCTGCACCTGCACTTTATCTTTCCCTTTTATACTGACTCCTATCAACTGGAGTGATGAAAATGGGTTTTGAACACGCGGCTGGGGGTCAAAAGGTTGTCCATACCGACGTTCTTGTCGTCGGTTCGGGGCTAATCGGGGCCGTGTATGCCCGCACAATCTCGGACGCCATTCAAGACGTCAAAATTTTAATGGTTGACATTGGCGAGCAGTAAGTTATGCCATTATTCAAGCTCTCAAGTATCTTACCCAATGTTGAGCATTCAGTGCTTCTCCCTTGATTGGCAGCCACAGGAAGAATAGCGTCGCCGTGCAAAGGGATCTAGCTCGATTTGAAAGGTCAGTAAGCAGTTCAGTTCGCCCAAGCCTCCCACTCGTTCATCTGAGCTGATATTGTTTTACACAGATCTATACAGGTACTTTGTCAAGTTCATCAATCGCCCTGCACAAGCTGACTTGCCTTCACTAGGGGGCTTGGAGCCCATTGTCAGTGCCTTGCAGCGCAGCCTCGCAGCACCTCGATCCGCTAAGCTGGCCAAAGAATTCGTGAGCAATCCCTTGCTGACCAACTCATTTCAGGGCCAATCATTCACTCATACTGTTTTTTCTTGCCGTCACAGAGACTTGCCCAACCCCATTCACCACAACCCAGACCAAGCCACTCATGAGAATCTCCCCGCTGCCGTCGCTATACGAGAAGTTGGCGGGATGGGCAACTACTGGACATGCTGCACTCCAGAACAACACCCCATCTTGGAACGATCAGACATTTTCTCTGACAAGGAATGGCAGCAGCTATACCATGAAGCCAGGGCTCTTTTCCACACCACTGAACATGCCTTTGATCATTCCATGCGGCAGAAAATACTCCAAAAGAAGCTTCGTCAGAGCTTCCCCAACAGAGAGTTCAAGGGAATGCCTCTGGGCTGCCAGACGAATGAATCCAACCCCGAATATATCGAATGGACCTCGACTGCTACCATCCTTGGCGACTTGGCGCAGCCGAACCCTGGCCAAAACAACTTTCAAGTGAAATCGCAGTACTGCTGTACAAGACTGCACATTGACTTTGCCCAAGGACGCGTTGTTGCCGCCGAGCTAAGGAATTTGGTCGACAACAGTATTTTGCTTGTCAAGGCAAAGAAGTTTGTCATTACTGCAGGGGCCGTTCTCAGCGCCGGCATCTTGTTCCGCTCAGGAATCAGACCCGACAACGGTTATCCTGCCCTAGTATGTTTTTGATGGATGATCCCAGCGGTGGCACGGCACGGCACGAGACGGGGGCACTGACTCGCAGCAGGGGCATTATCTGACGGAGCAAATCGTGAGCCTGTGCCAAATCAGGCTAAACGCAGACCTCTTGCAGCCCAATCCCGATGATCCTGCCCACAAGAAGCACAAGGAGTCGTTCCCCAACGATGCACTTGGCATCCCTTTCAACGATCCTGATCCACAGGTACATGGGCAGACAACGCCGGCTTCTAGTCGTAATTTGCCTCGTATCATTGCAAACAAAATGACTAACCAGATGTCGATACAGTTGACGACCCCAATGACGCTCGCTCGTCCATGGCATACTCAAATTCACCGAGACGCCTTTGGCTACGGCTCTGTGCCGCGCGACATTGACCAGCGCTTGATTCTTGACCTGCGCTTCTTTACCTATGTCGGGATTGCCCATCATAACTGCGTCAAGTTTTCAGACAAGATTTCAGATATTTTTGGCATGCCTCAGGTATGGTGAAGGCGCATCTATCTCCCGACCGACAAGACTCGAGGGAAACTCACTCACACACAAGGGGGGTTAGCCGACCTTTCACTTTCAGCCTGGCGAGCAAGACGTGCAGCGCTCCCGGGACATGATGACCGAGTACGTAATGAAATTCATATATACAATATTTTCCAAATCATCCAAATCATCTATTACTAGACGACTCTTTTTTTTTTTCATTCGCAGCTAACAAAGGACCCCCAAATCACACAGCATGGTGCGCATCGCCACGAGCCTGGGCGGGTTCATCCTGGGACAGGAGCCACGCTTCATCCCGCCCGGCGCCGCGCTCCACATCTGCGGCACGACCCGCGCGAGCCCTGTCGACGACGGAACATCCGTCGTCGACAGGCACTCCAAGGTCTGGCGAACCGAGAACCTCTTTGTTGGTGGCTGCGGTGTGATTCCTACGCAGAATGCTACCAATCCCACGCTGACGGCAGCCTGCTTCGCCATTGTCGGCGCCAGGAAGGTGGCGCAGGAACTGAAGCAGATGCGGCGATTACAAACAGGGCTCGAACCTTCGAGGATTTAGAATTGGAATAAGTTGAATGGGGGTGGGGCTAATACAGTATAAGCTAGGCCCGGTCTTGTTTTCTAACTATTCCCGCATGACGCGTAACTGGGGAGGGGAAGGGGGGGGTGAATTAAAGCAGATTATAAAAAGATTCTTGATCCCAGAGCTTGGCACTTTGGCTTGTGAAGAATAAAAATCTCACTATCGAGCAATGGATGCAAGGATCGGCGTCGTAGTTGAACGGGAAGTAGAACGGGAAGTACATATCAAAGCCACAAATCTGCACGTCCAAATAGGAATGCAATGCTACCCGCCCTGCTGCACGAACTAGGCACCTACGCAAGTAGGTAATTAGGTAATTAGCTCTACCATGTGAATCGGATGAGGATTTAATTCTTCTGTCCATGTACAGAGTTGGCTTCGAAACTTCCTCCTATCCTTGACATCAGCCATGACGCTATCACGGGCCCCTGCCCCTGTGGTGGTGCCCTTTGAGGCCCTGCTGTTCGACTTGGACGGCACACTTATCGACTCTACCAACGCAGTAGTTCAACACTGGCAGCGGTATGCAAAAAGAAAAACGCATAATCGCATTCGAGAAGTTTTTTGAAAAAAAAAAAAATCACTGACCTTTGTGTCGCCTACAGTATAGGCAAGGAGCTGGGAATCGACCCCAATGTCATTCTGCAAACGGCTCACGGCCGCAGAACCTTTGACACGCTCAAGATTATATGTCCCGAGAAGGCAACGATGGAGTGTGAGTCAACGCATTTCATTCAAACCTATTTCCGCGTTTTTAAACGAATGCATCAAAAAACTCAAACACGCCCATGGCACAAACAGATGCAACGGAAATCGAAAAGAGCATTCCAGAAAACTACGGCTCCGACGCCACCATTATTCCCGGCGCACGCGAGATGCTCGACAGCGTCACCGCCTCGGGTCTTCCCTGGGCCATTGTCACGTCCGCCTCGCTGCCGCTGCTCCACGGCTGGGTCCGCGTCCTCGACCTGCCCGCCTGCCCGCACCTCGTCACCGCCGAGTCGGTCGAGGACGGCAAGCCCGATCCCGCGGGCTACCTGCTTGGCATGAAGAAGCTCGCCGCCATGATGATGGACAAGAGCCCGGCCGGCGGCTGCGTCGTCTTTGAGGACAGCCCCGCGGGCATCCGCGCCGCGAAGACGGCCGGCTGCAAGGTCGTGGCTCTCGCCACCAGCCATACTGCGGAGCAGGTGGCCGAGGCGGACCCGGATTGGATCGTGGACGACTTTCGGTCTGTGGCGTTGGTTCAGCTTGACGGGGGCGGGAGAGCTCTGCAGATTTCGAAATTGTATTGCTCGAAACCCCAGCTACACGGCAGTGGCGTAGTTGCGGGGATAGATAGAGACGCTTTGAACCACCCAGCCAAGAGCACAAAGTTGCAACAGACTGTTATATAGAAAATCAATACGGCATTCCAGACGTAACATTAATCGAGCGTCACGCAGTGAGTCATCGAGTAGCAGGGACCAGACTTGCAAACAAATAAATCTAATCAAATATATCTAAATTAAATCAAGATTTTCGCAAATAAAATCAACTCAAATATGGAAAAAAAAAAAGAAGGGATCTAAGATGTATATTAATCTAATATTCTAGAATAACGGTATAGATATCCCTTACCTTTTAGCCTTACGGCTCAAGGAATTAGGCTACTTGGGAAGCTATTACTAAATTAATAATATAAAAAACTAGTTTGTTATTAACAAAGTATATATTTAGACTTTCTCTTATAATTAAATTTACAAGTATTTTGTGCGTCACCGCCTCCTCATTTGCTTACAAAGACGTATCCTCGCCGTCTTCATCGCCCCAACCCTGGCGGTCTACCTTGGGGACCCTGACAAACGCAAAGTCCAGAAGCAGGCCGACGGCTGCCAAGGCCGCGCTAAAGTACAGCGCAGCCTTGAAGCCGGACATGATGGATTCCATGGTTGCGGCGGCGCCTGCTGGCAGCGGCGACTTTGACTTTTTAGCCACCTCCACCTCAATCGTACCGGCGAACCCTAGCCCCAAGCTGATGCCGTACAGGTTGAGCGTGCCGACGAGGCTGCTCGCGATGCCCTGGTGCTTGCGCGTGACGCTGTTGCTGGCAATGACTTGCGCAGCCAGGTACACAAAGTCGGGGCAGCAGCCGCACAGCAGCATGGCCGGGAAGACCTGCGCCCAGTACGTCTGCTGCATCGGCATGGTGGCAAGGAGAAGGCTGGCGCCGATGACGGCGACGACACCAACCGCCATGACCAGCTTGGCCTCGACCCGGGGGAGGAGATAGGCGGCAAGGCCGACGGCGGCGGTGGAACCGAGCCCAAACGGGATCAGGTTCACGGCAATCTGAAGAACAGAGAGCTGTCGCAGGGTCTGCTGCCAGGAAATCGAGTACCAGAGGGCAATGCCAAATGACATGTAGCTAAAGAGGACGACAAAGATCATGGCGAGGAACGTTGGCGCACGGAAGATGTGGAGTGGCATGATGGGCGCCGAGGCAACACGGTGTTCCCAAAATAGGAAGCCGACAAAGACAACAACCGACACAGTCAGGATGGCAATTTCAGAGGGCATCGACCATCCGATAGCAGGCGCTTGACTGCTGAGAATTAGCGACGAGGAAACCGTAGACGAGCCCGAGGGTCGTCGTGCTGGAGCCAGCAACTTACCTCCAGGCAATGTTGAAGAGTAGTAAACCTGACAGACCAAGACAGGCTCCGAACGTGTCGAGCTTGCCTTTCGGGTCAACCGGGCGCTCTTCTGGTAGAATGACAGCCAGAAAGATACAGCTAGCGACGGAGATGACACCCCTGTTTCGCGCGTCAGTATATTGTCCTCTCTTTTGCAGTCTCTCTCCTGTGAACCAGAGAACCTACAATGCGCCAAAGAGAACAGTCCAACTCCACATTCCCTCCCATTCCGCACAGAGACCAGCAAATAAAGCTCCCACAAGACCACCCAGAGGCGGTGCCGCGGCAAAGATGCCGTACAGCAGAGTTCTTGTCGGCCCGGGCGGCACCATCAGCCCCAGCGCCGTGATGGCATTAGGCATGTAGATGCCGCCACCGATTCCGCTCAGAGCTCGAACGGCAACAAACGACGCAAAGCTGCGGCAGAATCCATTCACGATGGAAAAGATGCCAAACATGCCCAGGCCGATGAGGGAAAGGCGATGATGTCCGTAGATGGCGCCTAACCGACCAGAGACTAGAACAAATGTACTTTGCGTAATACTATAAAGAGAAGCAGGTGACGAGTTAGTAAAAGCGATCAAATAAAATAGTCTCTGTTTTATTCCGCGGTAGATTAAGGAAAAGGGGAACTAACGAATACGAGGCTGCCATCCAGTTAGCCTTGCCAGGTCCAGTCTCTCGGCCGAGGGCGTGTGTAAGTGTGATGCCACCGCTAAGGGTGATAAAATTGGAGATGAACTGAAAGAATTTGAATACATCTTCAGCCATTTTACGGTATGAAAGAATACTTTTCAAGGCAATGTACTCACCTGAACTAGGTTTGCAGTAATGAATAGGGTGATGATGATGACCCTCGTGCCATCACTTACACCTGTCATCAAGACGGGTTCAATCACGTCAAAGACGGCAGAAGGCCCGGCTGGACGCGCTTCAGATGCATCGAGCAAAACAGCCGGCTCGCTGGGCGTCACGGGCGAGTCGACGCCTTTGTGTCCTACCCGGCCCGTCCACTTAGGACGGAGGCTGTCGGCATCACGGGAGCGGGGATGGCTAGGCGATGTAGTGTAGCCGTCGCCCGGCGGTTGAATCACAGTCTGAGAAGCCATATTCTGTAGGGGCGACGCCGTGTTTCGAAACGACAGATTGGCATGTATCGGGGTCCCTTCTCAATCTTTCGCGCTGGTTAGAAGAAAACGCTGCTGTGGCACTGTTGGTCCAAGATGAAAAAGCATAAGGCTCTGTCTGCCAAGTTTTTAGCGGTACAACTACCAGCTTTTACCAAGTCCCCACTCGTGTTTGCCGTCCGGAACGGAAGAATGACGCCCCCGTAGGATCGATCGTCATTGCCTACATTTCCGTGCAGGATGGCATATCCGGACATCATTAGCCCTGTCCGTCGATATGGATGCCGTTGAAGGCAGTGGCCGTTATTGCAGAGGCTGTGTGAGTGCTGCTAAGAATAGCTCACTTTTACAGCGGAGTCGGCTCAGCTCTCACTGAGCTTGCTGCGGGCCTGCGGCAGGACCCTCTCCAGTGAGCCCCTTCATTGGGTATGCGGCAACGGCATCGCGGGACAGATACTCGAGATGAGACTGGAGAGTAAAACATTGACAGCTTGATGCGATTGGCTCATTTTTCATCAACTTGATACGCACAGGGCATCTCACGATTTCTCATTCAAAACAGACGCTGGGTCAGCCACTTGTGCTGGCTAGATCAGCGCAGCCTTCCCCGCCCCACTCTGGCTCCGGGGCAGAGGCAGGCTGTGCTCGAAGGAATAATAGACGAATAGACGAGCCTCTTCCACAGGCCACCGACACTTGCATACGCAATTTATTTGCGTGCATCGTCGTCTGACAAGCTCTCTGCATTTTTGACTTTGTACATCATCACTACATGAAACCAGTGTCTGTGCGAAACCCCTCCCCAGCTTTGCATCTCCCCGCGCGGCCTTGCTTTTCCTTCTTTCCTACCTAGTTACTTGCTTGTTAGGTACCCAGCTTCAGCTGCTTACCATCGCTGGCGAGCTACCTAGTACGTCATCGTCTAACAAACGGCAATTCGGCCAACCCCTTTCGCAGCCAGAATATCGTGATTCGGAGCTGCCTTTTTTATTCTCTTCCATCTCATCTGCTCACTCACACCACCGACGCTGCTACAAACTCCCTTTATTAACAAGAAACCCGCCCGCCATGGAGCAGGTTAAGCTTCTCCGGCGCCGCACCACGGACCTGCTCGCCAACGCGCAGCAGAACATTGCCACCACCCAGAAGGGATTCTTCGCCAGCGCCCAGGAGAACCTCGCACACGCCCAGAAAAACCTACCGGCCCTGTCGATGCCGCATTTTAGCCTGCGCGGGCAGTCCTCCCCCGCGGACCACGGGCCCAAGGGTACCTGGGAACTCATTGACAATATCCCCGCCCTGCGGCGCTCCGCGCACCCGCTCGACATTATCGCCGGCAGCGCCTACATATTCGGAGGCGAGCTCAACGGCCAGATTGCCGATAATGACATGCATATTGTGCGCCTGCCAGTCAGCGGCGCCAGCACTGACTACTACCGCATCACCGCCGCCGCCGACAAGCCCGACGAGGCAGACGCTGACGAGCACGGCAAGACCGCATCAGAAGCCTCCTCGGACGGCGCAGGCTCCGAGGCTGGTAGCAGCAGTCCCAGGTTCAGAGGCAAGGGCAAAGAGCGCGCCATTGACATTGTCCGGCCCGAGCTGGGCGACGTCCCCGCAGCACGGGCCGGCCACGCCACGGCCGTCATTGGCTCGCGCATCTTGCTCTTTGGCGGCCGCGGCGCCGATGGAAAGCCTATTGAAGAGGCTGGGCGCGTTTGGGTCTTTGACACGCGCACCTGCACCTGGAGTCATCTCGACCCCGCGCCGGCCGTCATGGGCGGCGCTATCACCATTCATCCCAACGCGCGCAGCGACCACTGCGCCGCGGCGACCGACAAGCCCCAAGATTTTGGCTCCTCCCGCACCACCACTTCTTCTCCTCCCACAGCTCCTCATCCTCCACCGTCTACCCCCACGACACTGCGCAGCCGCGCGCAGGGCTGGCGCGACTGGGCCGTCGGCGACACCTCCAAGACAGGCATCCCTCAGGATCCCGTGGTCGGGCAAGTCGCCGAGAGCGCCGTCGACGAGGAGTCGCGCGGCTACGGAACACTCTTTATCCACGCGGGACGCCTCAACAACGGCAGCGGCAGCAACGACATTTGGGCCTTTGACGTGCGCTCCCGTATGTGGACGGAGCTGCCATCCGCACCGGGCCCCGCGCGCGCTGACACCGCAATCTGCATCAGCAAGAGCCGGCTCTTCCGCTTCGGCGGCGCAGACGCCAGCAACGGTGAGAAACTCGGCGGGCAGCTCGACTACCTGCACCTCGAGGTCGATCTGATGGACGGCAAGACAGAGGTCGGAGTGCGCGCCCGCGACGGCTGGCAGACGCTTTTGCAGCGCCCGACCAGCACCTACAGCAGCACTGTGACGCCCTCGGAGCCGCTCCTCGCCTCGCCGCGCAGCACCAACAGCGCGCCGGAAATTCCTGTCGACAGTGGCGTGCATCCGTGGCCGTGTCCCCGCAGCGGCGCCGTTTTTGAGGCAATGACCATGGGCGGCGGCCGTGAGGTCCTTGTGCTGGCGTTTGGCGAGCGCGGCACTGACCAGCCGCCCCTCGACGATGTGTGGCTGTTCCAGGCGCCCCCGCAGGGCATGTCGGCGGCGAGCGTGACAGCGGCTGTGCTGCAGGCCGTGGGGCGCAAGACGGGCGAGGGCCGATGGGCCCGCGTGGCGACGCGACCGTACGACGACGATGACGAGGCAAGAAAGGCATGGGCGGCACTGCCGCGGGGACGGGCACGACTGGCGAGCGCGCCAATGACGAACCTCGAGGACAGCGGCGTCTTGATCTGGGGTGGAGTGGGCGAGGACGGCGAGACGTTTGGCGATGGTTGGGTTCTGAGGCTGTAGAGACGGCTTCAGGCGGCAGGCGTGGGTGCGTGATCATGTGCTTTTCGTAAAGCGAGAAATTGTTAACAATGGGATATTGACATCCTGGAAACGAGCATACCAGTTTAGTTGCGTACATAAAACTATATATCTCAACCCAATATTATGTATACATTTTGATGAAATTTCAGAATCGATCCTGTGGCTTCAGTTGGTCATTGTTTTTATTTATATGTACAAGTCGATGCTATTCCCTCTAACAATCCCACTCAATAATATGCACCATCTGCCGTCTATGCCCTCCTTGACCAACAGAGGGGTAGACGAAGAAAAATGGCAAACCAAAACAAGTGAAAACAAACAAGATATAAAAGGTTGAGGCTACAAGATTTCTTTGCTGTAGATGCAAACCGTGTGCGCAACAAGCAGCTCGGCCAAGTCTGCCTTTATGCTCCGGTTCGCCCATTTTCATATTTGTCCTTCGTAAATTTACAAATCGGCCCGTGTCGTCTCGACACCCCAGGGCTCCGACGTCAGGTTCGTTTGGCCAGCGCTGTTCTCGCAGGTTTGGCGGCCGCTAAGGGGACCGGCCGCGGGAAGCTTGCCTGTGGCGGCGCCGGCCTTGAGGTCCTTGAGCAGCTTGACGACCGTCTCGGGCGTCAGGTCCTCGTAGTAGTCGTCGTTAATCTGGATCATGGGAGCGTTGACACAGGCGCCCAGGCACTCGACCTCGATAAAGGTAAAGAGGCCGTCGGCGCTCGTCTCGCCCTGCTTGATGCCGAGGTGCTCCTTAATGGCCTTGACGATGACGTCGGAGCCGCAGCCGCCGAGCTGGCAGGGAGTCTTCGGGAAAGAAAGTTAGTCAAGCGGTCGACTGGGACATGGGCATGTGCTCTTGAGCGCCCGTGCTAGAGCTGCCGGATCTCAGATGTGGGCTGAGTTTTGGAAAACAACGTACCGTGGTGCAGGCCTGGATGAAGAACTTGCCGACAGGAGTGCGGTTATACATGGTGTAGAAAGAAGCGACCTCGTAAACACGCATGGGGGGCATCTCGAGCAGACGAGCGACCTCGTTCATGACGCTAATGCTGGTGAACCCGTGCTGGCGCTGGCCAATGTCGAGAATCGGCATGACGGCGGCCTTTTTGTACTGGGGAGGATAGCGCTTCAGGATCTCGGCAATGACCTTTTCGTTTTCGGCGCTGAACTTGAACGGGATGTCGGGGTTGTTGTCGGGCGTGTTGCGATGCTGGAGGACAAGTCAATCGTCAGCGGCTGTGCTCAGTCTGCGTTGCAACCCTCGCGTCTTCCCGGACTCAACAAGAAGCTACAGGCCAGAAAAGAGCCCGTTCGCCACCTGCAGCGACTTCATTCCTGGCTGGCTGATTAGGCTGGCCGATGCCTCTCGGCGATGCGACCCGCCTACAGGTCTGTACAGAATGCTCCCGGGAGACGTCTTCAAGAAATGGGTTCATTGACGATCAATCCTTACCACATTGAGTGTATCGCTTGGTCGGGTCGCTGAGACGGAAAAGGCGCGGCTTGTCGTCTGGGGACGGGCGGCCATACGCGCAGAGGCGCGGACGCACGACCGGAAGAGGGGGGCGAGCTTGCTGGCCATTGTGAAGTTCGAATCGATGTCCTACGAGGTGTTCCGCCGAGCGAAGTGCGGAAGATGGGCTGTCAATGGGGGTAGGTAGCGTTGACCGTGGATGCGAGGGTGAGAGTCAATTGGAGCTTTGGCAAATGTCCTTGACTTCCCGACACCAATTGAAAGCTGCTTGCAAAATAAGCTGCTGTGATTGGTTGAGTGTGGTAGTGGGCGGATAAATGTCGGCGAGTGATGGAGGTACGTATCTTTTACTGGCAACCGTCAAACTGTGAACAATGAGATGAGAGAATGAATCAGGAGTGAATTGAGAAAATAGCTGTCAACTTCTGCTTTCAATTTTAGGCATCATGGATCACTGCGCCAATATGAAGAGGCGAGTTGGAATCTGCCTACCTAGAAAACCGCAGCGGCCTCTTTTGGCACTTTGTCTCGTATGCGATTGGCTCTACGTCCCCCACAACCCAAGTTTTCATGCAGCGCTGCTCCGAGGGAAAAAATCTGAACTGTGCAATCAATTTACTATGTTCTCGCGACAGTGTGCCAAAAGAGGTGTCATGCGGCTTATTAAAGCGCCTGCGCGGTCCTCCTCAAAGAGACGTATACCCACCGGAAACTGACCCTTGCGTCCCGACATTGACTTAAAAATATATTTGCAGCTCTGATTTTCCACTGCACAAGTAACTCTTCCTCTTCAGCCACCGTAATGCTGTCAGCTCTATTCTGAGCCCGAATTGCGTCCATCAAAAAGCCCGCCATGATGGCGAGGCCAAAACTGATCATTTCCTGTGCATATTGAGTGCTTTCTTCTAAGCTCTTGCCACGTCTATCTAGGTTGCTCGACATTGGATGCTCAACATCTTCTTCGGAAAGGTGCATAGTCGACCATACCGATTTAACCTCGGGGGAGTCAAGCACGGCTCGGACTTGCTGCAAATCACGAGTGAAGACGGGAGGGGAGAACAAGTCTGCTGTTGCCAAGGTGATGAGACCATCTGCCACCATCTCATCGAGTGCTAGAACAAGGCACTTGAGGACAGGCGTCTCCCAATACCCACAGACACTCGAGCTCCCTAGGAAACTCAGGATGAGGGATCCGCCAGGAACAAATTCGTTGCCACGAACTTGGAGGAACTGGTGCAAATCCCTGTTGGACTGATTCCTGCAGATATTTTGCCGAAAACTCATGCGCGAGACGCGGTCGACAATAGGCTCTGCGTCTGGAACATGTGCTTGCGGAAACTGACTTAGCCACTGAAGACAACTAAACGAGAATCCAAAATGAACTTGTCCATCTGGAATGATTTGCTGGTAGAAGCTTCTAGCTATCATTTGAGGAAAAACTCGAGCGGATGGATGATTCTTTGCCCATTCTTGTATGGCCGGATGCATTGTCCTTGCCAAGGAAGAGAAGTCATTTGTTGGAGTGTCGTTTAGTAAGTATTGGATGTCGATCGGACGGGCAGGATCCTTGGCAGATAGCTCTAAGAAGTGGGACAACGGCAAGATGCTGCCAATGATCGTCAGCCTTGAAACATTCTTCAGCATTATGCCGGGTCGCTCACGAATTGATTCCTTCAGATGCCCCATAGTCGACCACTGTACGTAACTTCTCATCGAATACACCTTCGCGACAAGCATCGGGAAAGAGAGAGAGGGCCTTGACCATCGCTGTCTCCTGAATCTTGGCATTCTGGTTGTAGCAGCCACTCCCGCGCATCGCTACCGGGATGACGCGAAAGGGCGGTTGCGCAATAGGCTGCGCAACGGCCTGGTTCCCACCCATTTTGGTTGCTAAATCTGTTAGATGAAGGAAACAGTCCGGCAAAAATTGATGCGAAGCACAGCTAGAACGCGGTTCAGAGGGGATAATTCTGCTGACATTTCTATGCCCAGGCACAAAAGTCAGCGCCATTCTTACTACTATGACTACTTAGGTAACGCTTGTTTAATTCAAAAGTTCTCGAGAAATTACCGTGTTACAGATAGGTGTTATACCACGACCTCCAACTTGATGTGTGCTAAAATATCAGATCTAAGGTACGAAAGTGACAAGGTCATTTATATAGGGTCAATTAACATAATGGTCGTATTGTTTGCAGCTTCCGCTGTCCACTGCGGCGTTGCTCCGTAGCTGACTGCATACGTCTTGGCATGCAGAATAATTGACCATATAGAATAATTGACCATATATTGTTTTTGGCAATTGATTTGCATTTCCACAAATAGCGGGGCAGGACAATAATGCGAATAATTGACGCAGATGTTCTATATATAATCCAAGCAGTCCACTTGCGGGGGGGGGGGGAGTACTTGAACAGCTTCAACCTATCTTTTGTCTTTTATCATATACGCACGTCTACAAATGATGGCCACCAGCTATACGCCGCCGGCAAAGAATACCAAAGGTGACGGGACGGGCATCTACTCAAAGCTATATGTTCAGTACATATATGACTGGTTAGTTTTGTGGCTATCGAATAGTTATGCGTGGAAGTGTCCCACAACGTCAATCCTACTGCCGCTGTTCAAGTCCACCATGGGTGCCAGACATCTCGATATCGGGGTTGGGTCCGGTTACTACCCTGCCAAGGCACTGGCTGCTGGAGTAGACTGCAAAGAGATAACCATCGTCGATCTAAATACGAACTCTCTGGCCGCGACGGAAAAACGAATAATCAATTCATCGAACGCTGTTCGCATCACAACCGTTGTCGCAGACGCTACCGAGCATCTGCCCCTGACGAATTCCGCGAGATTCGACTCGATAAGCATGTTCTATCTGCTACATTGCGTCCCTGGATCTCAAGAGCGGAAGGTCAAAGCGTTCGAAGTTGTCAGAGATCTTCTCGCGCCGGATGGGGTGCTTGTAGGATCAACGATCTTGGGCCGGGAGCAGCCGATGAATTGGATCGCGGCTAAGCTTATGTCAATCTACAACAATTCCGGCACATTCGATAATTGGAATGACCGCCGACATGTATTTGAGGAGGCTTTACGGAAGAATTTTGAGGAAGTTAGCATCCGACTAGTAGGACGGGTCATGCTCTTCACGGCGAGGAAACCGAGATCGCTAGAAAGTGACGCTGGGACTCGTGTTCAGCCAGAGGTTCTAAGCTAAAAAATATGAAAACGGGAAGAATGCAATTTCAAGTAGATCGTTTGTTGTCTCATTTTCTTAGTCTAGGTTTACGAAGTTAATTAATTATCGATGGCCATGGCTTGCATATCAGCACGCCAATTTATCAACTGTGCCCTGAGATAGCAATGTTCTATCTAGGCCTCCACCGCGATTATACCTCTTCCGTTGCCTATTACTATATTCGATTCGAGTTGTAAAAAATTGGCGCTTTCATACTAAAAATATGTGCAGAGCTGCTTCCGCTAATTACAAGTAAATTCCGTACTTGACCCATATGTGGTCATCGTAGGCTACACCACGCCGCTCTACTCCATTCATCGGGCAGCGAGCTTCCACAGCTGCACGGGTCGGGATCTGCGTAGACATGGCGGCAACTTTTGGATATGATGCGGGGTTGCAAGAAGAAACATGTGTAGCTATGGTTAGGCGCGAGACAAACGATTACGATGGTCGAGATGATTGGTATTTACGCGATATCGCTATATGCGGAAAGCTGGCAGCGGATGGTACACAATACATTTGCAAGGTAGGTGCCCAAGTAAGTAAGTTTGGGTCGGTGACGACCAGCACACACGGGCTGTTGCACTTCGTGCTTTTTTTTTTGTGCTTCGTATTATTGTCCTGGTATCTCGGTTTCTCAATTGTGTCACAAATTGGATGCTTTTTTTTTCTTAGACACCTTATGTGACCTAGATGTCATAATTATCGCCTAGATACGAATAACAGCTATTCGTTAGGCATCAAGCTTCACGGCTTCGCGCGTCGGGGTCCATGGTCGCATCAGTGGGACTATTTAACTCTAAAACGTATTCTAAAAGAGCAACGAGCTAATTAGACATTAAAAAGGGTAGACAGACCGTTTTGAAAAAGGAACATCTATCCGTACTCCATACCTGGCGGAGCCTTGATCGAGATCAAGGGCGGAATTCGCGCCATTAAGCCCCCCCCCCCCCACCGTGGGCCATACCCACACAGCCTTACCCGAAAGTCCGCAACTGTCTTGGCACCTGAGGCGCATTCCAATCTAGCAAAATCCGCACAAGCAATGGGGTCCAAAGTACCTGGTAGGCAAGGAGATCAGACGAACGGCACGGATCAGATGACGAGGAGACAAGGGCTAGGCTGATGCAAGGTGGACGGCTGCAGTGCGGACCCCACAGGACTGTCCGATGTGCCCATTCCATCCTTTTGCGTTGAGGCGTCGAATTACTATTTAAGGCATTCCTCTGGTTTTCTGCTCTTCTCTACCGACAAGCAGAACGCGCATATCTGCAAACGGGCTCATCCTGGCTGTGTTTGCTGGCCAAGTTTCCACCCGCATCTCCAGGCATGTGCATTCTGGCCTGCTTCGGGCAACAAATATTCTGACAGAGAATAGCTGCTCTCCCATGCCGCAAAGATGGCTCACGACAACGACAAGGCTGCTACACCTCATCTAGACCAGACAAACCCGACGGTCAACGCCTTACCCGATCAAAACAGCCTCACTAGCCCACACGGCCATGATGGTGACACTGCACTCGATGCCAGCACACCGAGCGAGGATGCCATTCGATACCCTTCTGGATTCAAGCTCTTCGCTCTAATGGTTGGCCTTCAGCTCGCTGTGCTCTGTGTCTCTCTCGACAACACAATCATTGCCACTGCCATCCCCAAGATTACGGATCAGTTTCAAGCCCTCAGTGATGTTGGGTGGTACGGCTCCGCCTACCTGCTCACTTTCTGTGCTCTTACTCTGCTCTTTGGTCGACTATACAAGATGTTCAGCGTCAAGTGGGTGTTTCTGAGCTGCCTGGCCCTCTTCGAAATCGGCTCCCTCATCTGTGCCGTCGCCCCAAGCTCCGTTGCCTTGATTATCGGACGCGCCATTGCAGGTCTCGGTGGCTCGGGCATCTTCTCAGGTGCCCTGGTCATCCTTGCCTATACCACACCTCTTGCTAAGCGACCCATCTACACGGGCCTCTTTGGTGCCATGTATGGAATTGCGAGTATCATTGGTCCATTGGTGGGTGGTGCCTTCGCCGATCATGTCACCTGGCGCTGGTGCTTCTATATCAATCTGCCCTTTGGAGCCGTTACAGCTACTTCGCTCATTCTCTTTCTGCATTTGCCCAAGCGTCAGAAAAACCATGCTGCCGATACCTCGTTCTGGCAAACCATCAACAGCTTTGACCCTTTTGGAACCATTTTCTTCCTGGCCAGCGTCATCTGCATCCTTCTCGCCTTGTTCTGGGGTGGCAGCAAATATTCGTGGGGTAGCGGCCGCATTGTTGCCTTGCTCGTAGTGTTTGCCATTCTTCTAGTGGCCTTTACCGTTGTACAATACTTCGTGGGCGAGAATGCGACGATACCCGGCCGCCTCATCAAACAGCGCAGCTTGGCAAGCGCTGCCGCTTTTGCCATGTTTGTCGGGGCCTCGTTCTTTGTCAACATATACTACATACCAATCTGGTTTCAAGTTGTTCGCGACACGTCGGCCACAACTGCAGGCGTCAATACCTTGCCCCTCCTCATCTCCTTCACCGTCGGTGCCATGGGAGCCGGATCCGTCGTCACCAAACTCGGATATCCTACACCTTTCATGTATGCTCTTTCTGTCATTGGGTCCATTGGAGCTGGACTCTTGACTTTGTATACAGTCGATATCTCGACGGGCAAATGGATTGGCTATCAGATCTTGTTTGGCTTCGGGATTGGCATTGGCATGCAGCAGCCCATTCTCCTTGTGCAGGCTGTTGTCCCCCTCAGCGATGTCCCAATAGGCACTGCCATTATAATTTTCTCCCAAATGTTTGGTGGCAGTCTGTTTATTAGTGTCGCACAGAACGTGTTTATTACAAAGCTTGTGGAAGGTCTGGCAGGCATTTCCAACCTTGGCGTTGATCCCAAGAGCATAGCAGGAGCAGGAGCAACAACCGACCCGTCGCTTTTCGGCATCACTGACCCCGCTGTTTTGTCTCAGATGAAAGTTGTATATAACAATGCGCTCGTGTGGACGTTCAAAATTGCTCTTATCACTACCTGCTTGAGCGCCCTCGCGGTCCTGGGGATGGAATGGAAGAGTGTCAAGGCCGAAGAGAAGCCCACAAACAATGGCGAAGTTAACACGGATTCTACGGAGAGTCACATGGCGAAGAAAGGTTGACACACACCTTTACGGAATCTTCAATGAGAAGTGTTTCTGTGCCCAGCTCAAGACGCGCAAGGCCGAGCTGCGCTTAGCTTTCAAGGAGAGTTGCATTCTAGCAACAAGCCATTTCCGACGTCAAGTATTTAGATATCCAATTTTTAATTCAACAAAACAGGGAAGTTGTACTAAGACTCAGCATAGAGAAGTGCTACGGCAAGTAGTCCATCCACTAAAAATTCCAGCTGCAGGTCCCGGTCCAAAGTGATGAGATGCAACCAGGCAGCAGGAAGAGGAGAGAGAGGCAGAGAGTTGATTGATCGAGTTAACTAAATATGACCGGGATACTGACTGAGTGGTACATGTCCTCTTCTTGTTGATGGTACGGACGATCATTCTTCCGAACAGGCCTGTGTCGTGTGTAACCACGTGTCACACAAGCAAGGGTCAGGAGAGAAAAGCACATAGAATGCCACTACATAACGAAGCACAGGAAGCACCGAAATCGCCACATCAAACCTCGAAAAGAAAAGAGTCTAAGCCTTGCTAAAATTCAAATGATGAATTTTTTCCTCAAGGCCTGACTTGCAAGCAGCCCAAGCCCACGCAGATTGCCAGTGGCCATGATCTCCAGCACAGTGACGTCAACAGCAAAGCTCTGTTTCCACCAGCGACGCAGCTCAATCGCAATCAGCGAGTCCATTCCGACCGCTGCTAGGCTAATCGAAATGTCCACAACGCGGTCTTCTGGCTCGCGCATCATCAGCTGCAGAATGCGTAGGCCAATCTCGGTGGCCAAGAAGTCTATTGTCGCGTCACTGTCAAGGAGTTTAGCCACGTCTGCGCAAGAAGAAGCCTCCTGAATGAAGAGCGCGAGTGCGCTGGATGTGTTGCGGGCCATGACGCCCGAAGATGTCGACTGGACGTTGTGGTAGAAGCCCATCTCACGGTTGCGCCGCCAGACGGTCGGGCAATTGGGATCTGTCAACGATGTCTCGCTGTGCACCCCGGCAATTGTGTGGCCATGATTTGTCCACGATGCAATGTCACTCTCTGGTGCTCTGATATCCGAATTCTCGTGTTGGTGCAGTAGGCAATGCTCAAAGAAGTCGAGCACGAGCCGCTCCGTGAGGAAATACAGACCTTGCGACTTGAGCTTGCGAGACACAGCCGCATTCTCTGAGACGAAGCCGACATCTTCAACGGCGGCAAGGGCCAGCGCCGAGGCAGGTAGCCCTCGGCGGCGACGGAACTGCACTAGAGCCTCGAGAGCAGTGTTGGCAGCGGCATAATTGGCCTGGCCTGGGTGATGGGTGGCTGTGATGAGGGAGCTTGTCACCAAGAAGAAGTCGAGCGGAGGCCGGCCTTGCTCGTCGAACGCGTGGTGTAGGTTCCAGGCGCCATCGACTTTGGGGACCACAACCTCGACCCAGTCGTCAAAGGACAAATCAAGTACTGGTCCATCCTGTCACTGGCCGTTAGCAGATGACGGGAGGAGGTTACGAGACGGCGAGGTACTCACACGAAGAACCATGGCAAGGTGCAAGACGCCCTTGATCGGACTTGGAGCCGCGGCAATGGCGCGCTCCACGTCTGCTGATATCTGTACCTGTCCTCGCACTGGGATAGCGGTACACCCTAGAACGGCCAGCTCTGTGAAGAATGCGACATCTCCTATACCCCGACCCGCTGACCGAGATAGAAACACGAGGTTGCGCGCACCGCGTTCCGCCATCCATCGTGACACGGCCTTGCCAACGCCCCCGAGTCCGCCTGTGAGCAGATACGTCGCCTTTGAATCCAGACTCATCTTTGCGCGTTTAGGCGACGCGATCAGTGCGAGGGCTGCGCCTCCAGGCGCCGGAAACGTAAGAACGGCCTTGCCGATATGATCACCCTTTTGCAAGTGTCGAAACGCATCTGTGACTCGACGTGCCTCGAAGTCTGCACGGCGCGGTATAGGTTTGATCTGACCTTGCTGAAGTAGTTGGACCATGTCTGCGAGCAGCTGGCCGACCTGCGCCGGCCGCTGCTCCAGCATGTGCGCCAGGTCCACGCAGCAGTACGAGCGGTTCAGCAGGAACGGCGCCAGCGCGATGGAGCCAAATTCTACGAGGTCGCGTTTCCCCAGCTCGACGAGCTGCCCAAACGCGGCGACGCACTCCCACGAGGCATGCAGCAGCGGGCCCGACAGCGAGTTGAGCACAATGTCGATTCCCTGACCCTGTGTCGCGCGCATCACATCGGCTACAAAGGACTCGTCACGCGAACTGAAGATGCGAGTCCGCGGGAGGCCATAGACTGTGTGTGCGTAGTCGGCCTTGACCCTGCTTCCGACCGTGACGAAAATCTGGGATAAAGGGGCAATTCAATGAGCAAAAAAGTCGTATCCATGCAAGTTCAGCCGGACGGAACATACCTCGGCGCCAACACTTTGACAAAGCTGAACAGCGGCGTGGCCGATACCACCACAAGCAGAGTGGATGAGAACCGTCTTGCCCCTTTGCACGTGGGCCGTTCGTAGCAAGGCCTGGATCACCGTGGCAAAGACGGTGGGAATGGTGGCGGCTTCTTCGAATCCGAGCGCGTCGGGTATGCCTACTACGAGAGATCCCTTGGTAACGGCCCTGGTGGCAAACAAACCGTCAGAAGCAACAGCAATGACGCGGTCTCCGGGTTTGACGTGGTGGACGGCGGAGCCGACTCGAGTGACAACGCCAGACATTTCAATGCCAAGTTGTGGTGCTCCCTCCCCGAAACTCAAGATGCCCATTGACACCATGATGTCCTGCGGCTTGTCAATAACAATCCTCAAGAAAAGGAAGAGTATCAATCGCTGCTTACTCTGAAGTTTATGCCCACTGCTCTGGTTTCCATCTCAACCTCATCATGGGCAACACTGTTTGGCCCCGTGCGTACCCAGTGCAAAGTGTCGAGCGACCCGGGCTTGCCAAGCGCGAGTTTCTTGACAGCATCGTCCCCGTCCCGACCCGGAGAGATTACCCTTGGTTCATTTGGCAACGAAAACGGCTGTGTGCGGGGAATCTTGACGCTGCCTTTATGCACGACAAACTCGCGATCAGGGGAGAGCGCCTCGACGTCACCGCGCTCCATAATCTTGGCGAGAACTTGCAGGACCAGCTCGGTAAAGGCCGGCTCTGACTGACTAATCTCCAGTGTGTGAAAGGGTACGGCCTGCTCGGTTCGGAGAATGCGCAGGGCGCCCAACGTCTGGGCGGGTCGCGGATCGTCGCAGTCGAGCTGTACACATGGCATGATCCAGAGCAAGTTCTGACCCTGGTGCTGGCGCGCCATTTCTTGAAAGGCGTGTAGGCGCGGTGCGGTCATGTTTTGGAAAAAGTAGCCTTCCATATCCAAAGTCACCAGGATAGGCTGGCCAGAAGGAAAGGGCCCATCACCCAGCTTGACAGCCAAAACTTCGTGCCCCCGCGATTTCAAGTCGCTAATCAGGGCGGCGGTCGGATCTTTGTCTGGCTCGTCGCACAAGACTGTGATGGTGGTGTTTGTCTCCGACTCTCGGATATAATTCTCGCGGGTATGTCTATTGATGTGTCCATTGGTTGGTCCATTACTGGCCGTGCCCGTGTGTCTTTCTGCCCGAGAAACAATGGCTGCACAATACTGATACGGCTGCTGCTCATCGTATATGACAGTGTCGGCGCCAGAGAATCCTGCGATTTTCAGCTCGCGATCCCAGCGCGACACGGAGACAAAGGGCTCCCATTTACGATGGTCAGCCTCGCCCATCCACCAGCCCGAAAACTGGCCAAAGGCGTAGCCGGGCGCATTTGCGCCCGTAGCGCACACTTCCGACAGAAGCAAGTAGCCACCATGCCGCAGCAGCGTGCGCAGGTTCGTTAGAGTGGCGTTCAAGTTGGGCGTGGCATGGATGACATTGTTGGCAATGACAATGTCGTAGCTGCCGGGCTGGAGGCCTTGCTCCGTCGGGGCTTGACTGATATCAAACACCTTGTACTCCATGTTGGGCGCATAGCTGAAGCGTTCGGTGGCCTGTGCAAAGAATCCGGCCGAGATGTCGGTAAAAGTGTAGACCTGGTACACTGGGTTTTCCGATATGCTGACGAGGTCTTTAAGGATAATGTCGGTCGCACCACCGGTGCCGGCGCCGACTTCGAGGATGCGGAGCGTGGGTTTGCTAATGCACATGAGGCGGACAAGCTTGGAAAAGTCAAACGAAACGGAGCTGTAAATGTCAGTCAGCACATCATCTTGCAGAAGGAGCTGCAACGTGTCCATGCGACCGGTGAACAAATCTTCGCAATGCTCGTTGATCTTGAAGATGCCGCGCGACAAGCGTTGGAGCACAGCATCATCAGTAATCATGGCAAGCCTCTTCTCTAGCTCGCTCTGGCGTCGCGCCTTGTCAAAGGTGGAGAAGAGGTATGCTTGATCTCGAAAGAGGCCATATGCCTTGCTCTCTGCCTTTTGCTTCTCTCTCACCAACCATTCGCGGTATACTTGGTAATGTGGTTGGCTTGCTTCAAGATGTTTGACTCGTTCTGCAGAGTCTAGGATGCACAGCAAAACAATCTCTTCAATCATGACGCGAATATCTCTATTGACACGCGGGGCCTCGATCAGAGTCGCATGGTTCACAAAATCAATGTCCGGGAAGAATTCGAGTCGCGCTGCTTTGTGTGCATTGGCGTCGGCATCGTCATCAGACTCGAGCGGCATCAGCCGCACTCCCTGCATCCGCAGACACACTCTGCTGCCCGCTGTGCACGTCAGCTCGGAGCTCTTTCCGTCGTGTGAAATGATGGCTTCACCAATCATGAGCTCAGAGGAGGCGTACACTTGCATCTCTTGGATGAGAACAGGCACCAGCAACTGATTCAAGTTTACAGACGATGCCTTTGCGCCAGCTGCAATCAAGACTTGGAATGCAGAATCCATTGTTGCTGGATGAAAGAGAAATGCACCTTTTGCGGTCGGTGCGGCGATGCCAGCAATGGCATGCTTTCTCGCCGGACTCGCCTCCAGAAACGTCATTCCTTGGAAATGCGGCCCGTATCGCAGGCCAATCCGTGACATGTCGCTGTACCACTTGGACATGTTGACTTTGCGCGGGAGCGTCTTGATATTATTCGTTGCGACCTTGTGCGCTGTCAAGAGCGTCACGCTTCCTTGGCAGTGTCTTGTCCATGCCGAGGCCGAGTATGATGCAATGGTGAATTCGTAATACTTGGAGTCGGTCTTGTCCGTCAATTTGCGTCTGCGGAGTGTCAAGGCGACCTCGGTTGGTCTGCTCTCGTGCAGGACCAAGGCGGTATGCACCACGACGTGCTTGACCGCATAGCCTACAAAGTCGATTGTTTCTGTGACTTGTCGGATTGCTTCTCCAGCCATGCTAATGTATCCAGTCAAGGGAAACACAATATCGGTAGAGATCATGTGGTCTTTTAACCAAGGTTCGTCTTCCAGATCAAGCATGCAGCGCCAAGAGGGCTCGAGGGCATTGGTCTCGGGAATGACCTCACCGAGTAGAGCGTGATGGCCGTACTTGCGGAAACGCCAATCGCGCGAAATGCGGTTTTCGTTCCAATACTGTACTGTATGGTTCCATGCGTATAAAGGCAAGTCGGTCAACACTTTTCCGCAAGGGAATATTATTGAATCTGCAGTCATGTTCATCTCAACACCCTGCTGAAACAGCTGGCCGACGGTAGCGGCAATAGACTGCATGCAATCTGCGCCTCGAATCATGGTGGGTAGGTACGAGCTTTGCACCCCGACTGTCTTGCAAATCTCACGTATAGGTCCGGCCAGTTGCGAATGAGGGCCGATTTCTATGACCAGTGGCTGAAAACCTTGTGCAGTAAGCGCAGTTGAAAACGCCGCGCTGAATTGGACAGTTGAGGTTAGATTTTCGACCCAATATTCTAGATCCAGGGCCTCGTGAATGACTTTGGTCGTGACGGTAGAGAACATTCTGGTACTTGTGTCTTTGGATAGTGGCCATGCTTTTCCCGTCCCCAACACACCCTCCATCATGTCGAGATATTTTTCACCCACTGGAATCATGTGTGGCGAGTGGTAGGCCATGTTCACCTGTAGCCTTCGAGCCAGCGTATCTGGGCGGTCAGCCTTGATGTTGGTCAAGACTTGATCAAGGGTCGTACTGTCCCCGGAGATGGTCGTGGCCTCGCCGCTATTCTCGGCTGCAACAACAACATCACCAAGCAGATAGGCCTGGACGGCCTTTGCAGAAAGTCCTACTGCGGCCATGCCACCCTTGCCAGGCTGGGATCGCGTAGCCAGACCGCGAAGATACGACACAATGATGGCATCCCGAAATGATACGATACCGGCTGCAAATGCCGCTGCGATTTCGCCGCTGGAATGGCCAATGACTGCGTCTGCAGTGATTCCAAGGCAATGTAGTATATTTACGAGCCCGATTTGCACGGCTGTGGTCAAGGGCTGCGATAGCTCGGGCTGGGAAACTTGGCTACTACTCTTGGGCTTGAGAAGCTCGTCTTTTTTTTTTGGTGTCAGACAACAGAAGCAGTGCGGAAAATTGCGAGTTGCTGCCAGAGCGCTTACCTCTCAGCCTCCAAGTCGGCGGGTTTTTCAAGGTTTGCAACACACGGTCCAATTCATCAATGGTTTGGGAGAAGACGGGGTGGCCTAGAACGAGTCCCCGAGCCATTCGAGGCCATTGCGCACCTTGTCCGCTAAAAATGAAGATTCTCAATGGTTGCCGGAGCGGGACCTTGATTGGAGGAGCTGCCTCGGTAGCCGTTGTTGTTGTTGTTGCGTCTGTCGAAGCCACAAGGTAAGATCGGTACGGTAGCTTTTCGCGCCGAGACGCCAGTGTGTGCGCGAGGTCGCTTAGAACCTCGGGTCGCCGCTTTGTGTAAGCAATAATCTCTCTTGCAAATTCCTTTACAGATTGTGCCGTGTTTGCAGAGAGGAGAAGCAATTGCGAAGAAGAAGAAGAGGAAGAAGGAGAAGAAGGAGAAGAAGGAGAAGAAGAAGAAGAAGGAGAAGAAGAAGAAAGAGAAGAAGAAGGAGAAGGAGAAAAAGAAAAAGAACAAGAAGAAGAAGAAGAAAAAGTCATCTTGCGCCTGTTGGTACAAGTCGCGTAACTGCGCGCCAGCATCGGGTGTTCGGTAAAGAATTGCTCCGCGCTGTCAACAATGACATGTGCATTGCTTCCGCCAATTCCAAACGAATTGATGGAAACTCTCTCAGCGCGGTTCTTGGGCCACGAGGTTGGCTCGAGTGGTACAACGAGTTTGTGCCTTTTGAAGTCGACTTGCAGAATGATTGCTCAGCAACAATGAAGAAAAACTCTCATTGGCCCAAGCATGGTCCGTGATGCAAACTTACTGTTGGGATTGGGAGTATTGAACTTGATGTTGGGGGGGATGATTTTATGCTCAAGTGCAAGAATAGCTTTGATTAAACTGGTGAGGCCGCTCGCGCCTTCGGAATGACCAGTATTGGGTTTGACCTGGATTGATGGTTGGTTGGAATGTCTTGACCAACATCTCTCTGATGGGTCAGTGGGAATTGGAACTCACTGAACCGATATGAATTCCCTTTTCTCCAAACACATTGCCTACAGCAGCGCATTCTACCGGGTCTCCTACCGCAGTTCCCGTGCCATGGCACTCAAAGAAGCCCGTACGGCTCGGGTCCAGCCGTGCTTGGGCATAAACATGCCGGATAAGGGACTCTTGTGTATCGGATCTGGGCGAGGTTATGCCTTGTGTTTTTCCATCGCAGTTATTCCCAGAGTTTCGAATGACGGCCCGTATTGGGTTTCCGTCCCGTATGGCGTCTGTGATGCGTTTCAGAAAGACGGTATTGATGCCTTCAGCCCGAGCAAACCCGTCTGCGCTGGCATCAAACGTCTTGCATGATCCTTCCGGGGAGAGTACGCCCTCGTCAGTCATAATCTTGAAAATGTGCGGCCCCATGAGCAGAGACGTGCCGCTGACGAGAGCGGCAGAGCAATCCCGGTGCTGAAGGGCTCGACAAGCTTCATGTAATGCCACCAGACTCGCACTGCACCCAGTTTTTACCACCATACTGATGAAAGCCAGGTTAGGGTTTTTGTTGGCAAGAAAGAAAAAGAGTCAAATGACAAATGGCATTGTTGTAACAACTGACCTGGGACCATGCAGGTCGAATTCATAGGAGACTCGGTTTGCAAGCATCAAGTCACCGGTAAAGTTGTATCCACCCGAGACCTGACCTTCTCTCATGGAGCTCTGAAGCCAGTCGTCACCAAACGTTCCGACATAGACGCCAATATCTTTGCCTCGCCATCCAGTCTCGCCGGCATTCTCCAGACATTTCCGCGTGACCTCGAGGGTCTTTCTCAGCTGAGGATCAATCTTTTCCAACTCTGCTTGGCTCATGTGTAAGAATGAGGCATCGAGAGCTCCAAGATGCTCGTCGTCGAGGCAGTACGCATATTTGGTACTGATTTTATTCTTCTTGCCGAGGGAGCCATCAAAAGCGTGAATGTTGAAGCGATCAGACGGGATGGGAGTGCGGACGTCTTTGCCGTGATACAATACATGCCAAAATTCGGCGCCCGTGTGAATTTTGCCTGGCAGACGTATACCGAAGCCACAGATTGCAATTGGCTCAGGTCTCGCGTGAGAAAATTCCAGGTGGGATTGCAGTTCAACATGGCCGTTGGTCCTGCCGTTCAGCGTGTGCTCTGTTTTGCCACTGGGAGTAGTAACGGCGGCCAAGTTTACAGGATTCTCGCTCATGGCCCCGGTAGGTGTGCCGTTCATGGTCATTGTAATGCTTGAGTGACTTGTCTGCGGTGTCTCCATGATATAGTATGCTACTAAAAGTATAGAAATGACTTGGGTGAATAGGGTTGGTTTTGGTTTAAAAAGGGGGAAAAAAAAAAAAAAAAAAAAACCAGGTAATTCGTTGAGAATACGCAATCGAGTACACTGTCAAACGAACAATATCTTTTGCAGCCAATATTATCTATATCCTGTGGCATGTTATAGAACTTGGCAGCTATCAATGATTTGGCATGTAAGATAAAGTCCGGTCATGACCGGACCGGGACCGGACTCATACAGAGCCTCTTGGTGAGATGGGCGTTTTTTCTTCATTGTGGTGCTACGACTATGGCTTTCTGAACCAGTCATGATCCGCGACCGAACATCTCCAAAGACCCCAGACTGTGGCCTAGAATCTCGAACCACTGCTGAGGTTACGTGGCGGGTTGGCCAGCTCGTGCTTGGCATAAGAAACAAGTTCACGCCATAGCGATGCGCTGGCCGGTCTATCCCTAGACGCAGATACACATACCTCATGCAGAATCGATCCTGAAGGATTTTCCCCCATTGCATGGTGGCGTTGGACGAGAAGAAGCAGACGAGAGGGTGTTTTTGATGTTGGCCAGGCTAAAGTCACCTGCATACTGCGCGAACATATATATACAACATGGCAGCCTCGTCAGAAATGAAGTCAGACCATCCTTCTTGGCGGAACAAATCAGCGCGCTTGTCCCCGCACATGGCGTTTGCGTATGCAAGGAATTTGTGACAAGCGTGCTTCTAGGCCGTGACTGCATGACAGCCCTCCTTGCTGGAGCGCGCCGCATGCAAGTAGGCCGTTGGAATATGCGGTTTTGGTCATATGACAACCAAAGCACAGAGCCTGCCATGTACCGGGGACAAAATCTCAGGCATTTTGCGCCCATCTCGGCTCGCGGCAAGGCACGTTCCTAATGAATGGTGATGGCGAAGGGCCGAGGCTGCCAGTTCCAACAGAAGCAAAGGGAGAAGAAGATCAATCGATGGCAAACTTTTTGTGACAAGAAAGTAAAATTAGAATTAGTGGCTAAAAGGACGTATTACCGGCCTCGTTGGACTGGGAAGAAAAAATATATACATCTCAATATATAAACAGACGTAGCTGGCAATCCTCCGGCCCTTTGCAGGGCTATGCAGGGTGCCATGCGGCTGTGATGCAAGCGAGCCAGCGTCATCAGCTTGTTGCGTTGCACCTCATTCGATGGGGTGTGAAGAAACGGAAATTGTACAGAACAAGATCTTACCTGCCTTGGCTCAAAGCCAGTCTAAGCAAAGAGGTTACAGACCCTCAGTACATGCTCGGGTAGTTGACGTCGGAGTCCTAGTGAGTGCTATCTATTCCTGGGCAAGACTATCCCTCGAAAGCGCGTATTGTTGCTTCTTTACCTCAATCACCTCAATCACCTCAATTACCTCAAATGATATAATATGATGAATGAGTCATACATACAGAGCTGGCCAACTGATGGGTTCTTCACAGCGACGAGCTCGCATCCGCCTTTGTCATATGGTCGACAAAAGTCGTCGACTACTTGTAGGGGCACAGTTATATCAAGGCGTATTATAAGCTCATGGACAAGGTTACGGGCCTGCTTACCGAGTAGTCTCAGCCTCGGGGGTTGCACGAACTCTTTGCATCGAACGCCCCGCGCTTCCTTGATGCAACATTGCAGCCATGCCTCCCCCAAAGTGTGGTAGCATTTCGCCATGTTTCTGCAGCATAATCCGTCACAGCTGTACTATCTATCCTTTGGTTCACCTTCATTCTCATTTTTCGAGGCACGAGCACACTGTTTATTTTCCAATACTCAAACGGGCTTCTTACTCGTCCCTCTGTGTCGCCCCCTATTACGGTGGAAAAAGTAGCTTTAACCCGCGCTGTAACATTTTGGTTCATACTGTTTTGTACCCCCGTCCCACGTTATGCAGATTCCCAAGAATTGGACAGAAGAGGAAGACGAGACTCTTCGATCCTTGGTAGCTTCACAGACTGGTCAGTTTACTTTTGTACTTTTGTTCCCCCAGCTCTTTTCAAAGGTGGCCCTCCTTTCTGAGTTGATGTTTTTCGACTTTGCAGCACATGCGGTTCAATGGCAGACGATTGCCTCGAAACTGACCGGAAGAACAAATAAAGATTGCCGTAAAAGGTGGGCGTATTGTCTGGCACCAAATCTGAGAAAAGGACCGTGGAGTGCGACAGAAATCGAGCTGCTGCATCAAGGAGTAAAAGCCTACAACACAAAGTAAGTACAGCCCCTCAACCTTTTGCTCAAATTTCATGTAGCGTAGCTTTTGCCCAACTATAGCATTATTTTATTTTCCTGTCGCTGGTCAATGGTCATGGTCTTGTTAATCTCTTGTCACATCATAGGTGGGCAAGTGTTGCCCAGCATGTACAAACACGCCAAGCCGACCGTAAGTTCTCATTTTCATAACTTGTCGGAAGAATAGATTATACATTCAAGTTTTTTTTTTTTTCCGGATATGAAAATTGCTCTGACGATTTAGAATGCGCAAGACGCTGGCATGAAGTAGAGAAGCCGACAATCAGTCGTGATAGATGGTCACTCTACGAGGTTAGGCCCGTATATTATCCCCATTGCCCCCCCCCTTTAGTCGTTGACATGCCGACTCGTTAGGATCATATACTACGAAACGCCGTCAAAGCTCACGGAAGACGATGGACTGAAATTGTTGAGCGTTATTTTGCTCACAGGACGCCCATTGCCGCAAAAAATCGGTACTTGGAAGCCCCCCTTTGGCCCCGTCTTTCTATCAACCCAGTGTCAAGTCTTCTGATTTCTTCTCCGTATAGTTATTACCAAATCTCCAAGTTTGAGGGGAATAAAGAACACGAGGGGTAAAGTGGCTCGTGGCTCAAGTGCTGCATAAGTGCTGTATATTCCTCGTTCTTTGCAAGATTCTCCAGAACGTGGATATCAAGGCTAAATGAAGCTCAAGCATTTCGTTTCCCCATGGTACTTTGGGTCTCAACACAAATCTTATTCCATAAAACTCTCCAGTCTGGTAGTTTTTAAATGTGATTACCAAGGCACCACACCGTACTCTGCACACACCCGTCCAGCATCAGCGTCTCTTTCCCCCCTAATAATGGAAGCCACGCGCTCTCCGCCCACTTCTGGCTCGGCCGCTCCTCTGGCTCTCAGCTGCTCCGGCGTATCAAACAAATTCGTCGCCACCAGGCCCGGATCCGCCCCGTGAACCAAAAACTTGCCACCGCCGCCACCGCCTTCTTGCTGCAGCCGCACCCAATACTGGTTCATTATCATGTTTCGCGCTGCTGTCGCTGCCCTGTACTCGGTTGCGCGCGACGCGTAGTACTTGCTCTCCGGGTTGGAAGCGTGGGTTAGCGACCCCAAGCTGCTTGACAGGAAGACAAGTCGCGGCTTGGGCGCCTGGCGCAAAAGGGGCAAAAAGGCTTCGGTGACGCTAATGTAGCCAATGACATTGGTCTGGAAAATGCGCCGGGCAGCGTCTCGTGCTTCGCCACGGACAACGATGCCGGCATTGTTGACTAACACATCGAGACGGCCGTGGGAGGCCGTGATGGAGGCGGCTGCAGCATCAACGCTTGCATCGTCGGTGACGTCTAGTTGTATAAAGGAAACGGTCCCTTTTAATTCTGCAAGATTGGACAATAGTGCCAGAGCGGCCTCACCTCTCTCTCGAGTACGGCTTCCGATGATGACATGATAAGAGGCACTAGAGAGTAAAAGACTTTTTGCAACCTCAAATCCGATTCCCCCATTCCCGCCTAAGTTCTCTGTTAGACACCAACAGCACGAGATTCAGGAACGCTGTAGTCGGGGTACTTGCCTGTAATCAGCGTGACAAGCTTTTCCATTGAAACACCATGTGAGTGGATATGGGATTGCAGCACACTCTTTCTCAAATGCTCGAGACCTTGTTCATTTAGTTTAACGTCCTCGTCTATCTCTTCCTCCTTTCAATCTTGGCTCATCTCGCGTCTTGTCCAAGTTGGGGGCCAGACTTTTCGACCATATATTCCGTGGCGCTCAGTTCTCAGCCGATATCCTTGACGAAATGTACCTTGTACAATTCTCTAGACGATGATTCACGGGGAAATCTTTCGATTGACATGAGCCATTTATCAAATGGTCAACAACGCCATTGCGCGCCGAAACCCCTCCTCGGCGGAGTTTCGCAGTGCAAGCATGCAAGGCGGACTTGGCGCATGCAGCATGTGAGAATCCTCAGTCCGGTCCCAGTCCGGTCCATCAAGCATGACGGGCACAAAGATTTGGTCATTCATTCCGGCTTCATGCGGCTGAGCCGCAGCTAGAACTTGGCAACATGCAAAGTCAACATTACACCGTCATTCAGCTACGAGGGGTAGAAAGCTCGTTCACCCATCCTGTTGGCAGTAAAGCTAATGCACGCTGTGCGAGGCGACTGCATCACGGTAATATTTACTTTATTCCAAACTGGTCTACTCCCGCATCGGTTCGCTTTTTAGCTCTTTTTCGATAATGTTCTTGGCAATACCACGCATCTTTCGATTGCACTCTAGGCCGGAGTCCGTATATGCTATGTGAATTATTTATTTCCCCCCCTCTGCCACAAAACTATGCAGTTGAGTAAATGTTTGAGTAAAGATTGAAAGATCAACTTTGCCCATTATTTGCCTCTAAGCTATACCTTTTTCTAAAATGGGTTCCGTTGAAACATTCGAGTCCTTTGACGCGACCAACTTTGACCCTATTCCTCTACCAAATCACCTTTCAACCTATGAGTTGCCAAGAGTCTCCATTTCCAAACTCATGAACAGCGATGACGTTCATACCAAGACAGTCTTTGATATATGCTCGCAAACAGGATTCTTCTACCTGGACTTGATGGATCTTCCGCTCGGCCGGAGACTCTGGGAGAATGCCTGCAAGGTCCGCAACATTGTCCAGCACCTCTTGGCTACCCTGCCAGAGGAAGTGAAGCGCGGCTATCGCACCCGTGTTGAAACGGGAGTACTCGATCGAGGCTATACCATGACCACTCCCCAAGGACAAGGTGTTGCCAAATACGTCGAGTCGTTGAATGTAAGGCCCCGCAGGCTCCTCACTCTCTATCTATCCACTTTTGAAAAAAAATACTCATAATCATTCCCATTCGGCTGCTAGATTCCCCGCGATGAACTTTTTGCCAAGACTACACCAGGCTGGGAATTGCCCACGTGGCTCAAGCAGCACCAAGACTTGTTCAAGGAGATTCAAGTCGACGCGCACGCAGTTGAACAGACCCTCCTCGCTGCTCTTGAAAAGCACCTGGGACTTGCCACGGGCTCCTTGACCAAGACGCATCAGCTCGAAATCCCAAGTTATTCGTTTCTGCGCGTGCTGAGACACCCACCGTCTGACCCCGCCACGGCCATTCGCGACCGCCCTCGCATTTTCGCACACCGCGACGTTGTCAGCATCTCCATGCTCTTCACTTGGCTTGGTGGCTTGCAGATCCCCAAGGACGACGCCGCCAATCCCACTGACGATACAGCAGCCAATGATGACTCGTGGCTTTGGGTCCCTCCAGAGGCCGGGCACATGATTGTCAATCTTGGAGATGCCATGCCCATCTTTACCAACGGACTACTCAAGTCTGGTCTTCATCGCGTGGTGACTGCCCCTGGCGAGCAAGCCAAGTTTGATCGAATGTCGGTGCTGCTTACTGGACGTCCGAATTGGGAGGTTCCCATGGAGCCACTCAAAGGCACCAATATTCCGACCTTGAATTTGGAACAGACCGAGAATAAACCCGTCGTGAGCTGCAAGGAGTGGGGTGATAATGTTATACGCGGTTATTACCAAAATGATGTGAAATGGAAAGACGGTAGTCGTTAGCATGTCTTGTCTACTGCATCAAGTATCTTGTTGAGCAACATAAATGCGCAGTTAAATATGCAAAGAAATGCCGTTCTACTTCCTTTAATGCTACAGCGCCACAATCCAACAACCACCACTCACGCCATCATCGCACACTCACTCACTGCTCTGCCTGCTGCTCAATCCAAAATGCATTCATCCTAATCTCCTCCTCCAACGTCTGCGGCAGCACCGCCCTCTCCGCCTCCTTGACCCTCTTCTCCGAAATCGCAAACTCATGCGGCAGTTTCACATCCCCCGCCCCTCTCCCCATCATCATGCGCGCCGCCGCCACACCACTCCTCGCCGCCACCGGCATCCCGTGCCCCGTGTATCCCGCGCTCACATACAATCCCCCCTCCTCCCCGCCCAGCACCTCCGGCACCTGCCCGATCCATGGATGGCCGTCCCGCGAGTAGCCCATGATGCCCGTCCACTCATACGTCGCCCGCAACTCCTCCACCTCTTCCTTCCCGGGCCGCAGCTCAACAGCCCCATGCAGGCCTCTGCGCAGCCGCGCGCTAATCTCGTCGTCGATGATGTCGTCGCGCGAGGTGTGGCTGCGCAGCTCGGCGTCGCCGGTACGCTCCCCGCCGAGTATCAGCACACCGTTTTCGTCGTCGTCGTCGTCGCGCTGCACGAGGTAGTCGTCGGCGCCGTCGGCTGTGCTCCAAATGTACGTGCGCCGCAGCGGCGTGTGCCCGCCGGGCGGTGGCCGCAGCGCCGAGATTTGCCCGCGCGTAGGCCGGATGAGGCCCGTCATCCGGGGCAGCAGGTGCGACGTGTAGCCGTTGGTCGCGAGCAGGACCTGCTTGGCGACGACCTGGCCGCGCGGCGTGTGCAGCACCCACGAGCCCCCGTACCGTTGGAGGCTCGTCACCGGCGTCGTCGTCTGCAGGTTAAACTTTACCCGCCGCGGCCGCGCCGACTCATCATCACCATTCTTCCCCAGCAACGTCTCCAGTACCCACGCCACGAGCTTATAAGGCCACAGCTTGGCCGCGTGGGGGTGCAGCACCGCGGCGCGGGCGCCGGGCACGCGCAGCTCCGCCAGCTCCCGTTGATCCTCGACGTAGCGCACCTTGTCCGCGAGGGACGGGTGATACCTGCGCAGGAGTCGCACATTTTCCCTGGCGGCCTCGGCCTCGTCTTCGGTGGCGAGGCGGCACACGGCGCCCGTCGACTCCCAGTCGCACGGCACCTGGTGGGCGCTGACCAGGTCCCGTAGGAAAAAGTAATTGTCGAGCTCAAACTGCGCCACGTTTGGCTTGGTGATGAAGATCATCGGGTGGCAGTGGCCGCCATTCTACAGCATCCAATCCCGTTGGTCAGTAATGCAAAGCGTGCGTAACGTCTTGTGGTGCTCAACGTACTCGGCCTGTGGCGCCCCAGCACGCCTCGCGTGCCTCGAGCATGAGCACCTCACGTCCTCCATCCACGAGCTCCCTCGCAGCAAACGCGCCTGTGATGCCGCTGCCTACCACAACGACGTCGGCCTGTTCGGGGAGCTTGTCGGTGGTGCGGTGGCCCAGCAGCGCGAGCGACGGGTCCCGGTGCCAGTAGGAATGGGTGCTTTCAGGCGTCGGCAGCTCGGCCTGGCCCTCTTGCCGTTTAATCTGCGTCATCTTGATGTATTAATAAAATTAATAAATATGGCGAGCGTCGACGTATGCTACCTCTGCTTTCCCTTGCCGGATGGTCACTCTGATGTGGAAAGCAGCAGCCTGGTAAATAATGGTCGAGGCCGCGAATCACTTGGGCGGGGTGTCCCGTCCCATCAGATCGGCGCAGCGCCACACTGTGACCTCGATGCCCTTCAGGGCACTGCTACGCAACCTGATGACGAGTTCCTCGCAATATTTATTAATCCAAGAGTTCGGTACAAACTCCACTTCCTCAGCTGTGATTTTCTAGTTGATGCTTTCCTCAGCGCATCGTCCAAGGTGGCCGATGGATGCCTGGCCCCTCGAGCCGCAGCGTGTCGATATTCACGAAGCAACTAGTTCTTCAATTAAGCCATAATGTGTTCATACCATTTCTTCGTTAAGACTCATACGTGACAAATGAACGTCCGCTAACGTGTTCGCGACTCCCCTTGCTGACATCCATATCCCCCAGGTGCTATCGATGTCCTCCCATCTACTATGATACGTATATATTTACATGATCCTTGAACGCCGAAATTCATTCCTGAGTAGTAACCGTAACTCGGTTCTGTGGCAATACAAGCCAGATTCTGTGTAGCCTTTCCCTTTTTTGCTTCCATAGCATGATATCTTTCCCCATATATATATAATCCCAAGCTAGCTCTTGCACCTTGTATCCGTCGACCATATATCTAGTATCTCAAGTATAATTCGTAACGAGTGTCGCCTGTCAGGTCCGCCATTATTTCTGTAGCGAGGCTGCTGACGCCCGCTGGCCGTATGTGTTGTAATGACAAAAACTCCGAATAAATCATGTCGTAGTGTAACTCCGCGATCGTGGCTGCCCTAATTCCATCGGCGGCGGCTTGCAACATTGTCGCCGCGTCACAAGGTCGATGCCACGTTTCCAACGACTCGACGATATCTCTCTGTACGTTTCTCCGTACTGCTTCCAATCCAATCGAAGCTAGAGGTGTATCCTTTCATATGTATCCAGCGTTGCTCTTTGGCTAGATTGGATGCTCGTCTAAATAGTTTAGACATCCGTCATTTCGGTATCGCTGTCGACAGCAATGGCTACTGGGGGCATATCTTCGAGACCCCAGCTTCCTTCATAGACGGTGGCGGGCGCATTGCGATGCTCAGTGACCCACTGCAGCCCCTCGAGATCCAAGACTTGGTCGATGCGGGGTCTGTCGCTAGGCTCTTGAGCCGTCATCCAGCGGACAATAGAGTCGAGAGAGCTGGGATGAAATGCGTCGACCATGAAGGGGGGCTGCTGGCCAAAATCTGCGTTCTTAAAAGCATCGGGAACGTTGCCTCTGCTGTCTTTGTTGGCCAGCACTTCGCTGCTGTGCACAGATTCAAGCGGAACGCCGCTGGCATCTCGTTTTACTTCGTTGGAGGACATCCAAGTGAGGCTGGGAACTTCAGAAAGATCTCCAGATCGAAGAGCTATCCAAGTAGGACCGTTGTCCGGAAGCACGACGTTGGCTGCAACCTCCAGAGTGATGAGCCCGAGGGAAAAGACATCGGCCGGCTGACCAACCTGGCCCTTGAGCATTTCAGGAGCCATGTACTCCCTGTCGCCTTCAGTGTCCACGCTAGATGTGGCAGAGCAGGCTTGTGCAAGACCAAAGTCACTAATTTTCAGAGCCCCTTCAAAGTTGATGAGGATGTTGGCAGGCTTCATATCCAAGTGCATGAAGCCAGCATCGTGAATTTCTTTCAAACCCAGTGAAAGATCTTGCAGAATTTTGAAAATGCGAAAGTCGTCCAAGCGTCCACCACGGCCCACGTTGCCCAGAAACTTTTCCAAAGTGCCTTCTTCACAGTACTCAGTCTGGATGTAAAGGTGCAGGTTGTGCTCCCAGTCATCAATGTAGTGAACAACATGTTCAGCATGGGACAGAGCTTGAAGTATGCGAGCTTCACGGAGCTTGATCTCACGATCCTTGGGGCCGTGATAAGGATGTCTGCTCTTCTTTACCGCATACACTTGGCTCATCGTCGGGCTTTGGCCAATCTTTCGAACTGGAGTCATGCATAGAGACTCGGAGAATAGAGTCTGGTTCGACTTGGTGACGCGATAAACGGTAGAGAATTCGCCTTTGCCCACCTGTTCAACCTTGTCAAACTTTGAATACAGGCTTGCATCAATGTCAAGATCGCTAGTGCGGTCATTGACAGGAGTGACAAAGATGCTGGTAGACGAGCGGAAGTCTCTGCCAGCGGTAGGTGTGACTGGAGGTGGCATGGAGCTTTCAGTAGCCTCGTTGAACTGCGAGAGGGAGAGGCGACTTGTGTCAAGCGGCAGCATGCCCTCATGTGGGGTCTGAGGAGTACGCTGTCTCTCAATAGGAGACGCCGTTAAGGACCTCGGAGGCATATGCTTCACAGCAGAGAGTGGAGGTAGCGCAAAGGTTCGGTTTGCGCTTGGACTCTCCAAGGACTGCTCGCTCAGGTTGCTCAGGCTGGGAGTCAAGCTGTTCTTGGTGGGTGTTGGAGGAACATCGGCGTCCAAGCTGGTTGTCAGATCGGTGTTTTCGCCAAAAAGGGTGCGATCCTCGCCATCAAGGCTGAGGACGCTTCCTCGACGAGCGCCAAGCCCGGAAGGACCGCGCTGGAAAATGGTCATGCCCTTGGCGACATTGCCAAATGTGTCGGGGGCACGGATAGGTGCAGCCGAAAATGGAGTTGACGGCATGCCAGCAAAGGAGCCTCGGCTGTTACCCCTCTTCCTCAGGCCGCTGCCTGCTTGGGGGGGAAAGGTGGCAAACGGATTGCTGTGCTTTTTACAAGGCGTGTCAGGCGGGGCGAACTTCTTGTCCGCCTCCTCCTCGGGGTTGCGGTTCACCTTGGAAATTAAGCCGGTCGAGTTGAATGCGCCAACCCAGAGATTCGAATGGTTGGGCGTCGCAACAGCTTTTGTGTGGTCATGCGTAGGACGTGCGGTAGGACGAGTGGCGTTTAGAGGGAGTGAGCGCGAGAACGGATGCGGCCGAGGTCGTTCAAAGGTTGGCTTGACCGGTGCGTAGAGGGCAGGCTCTTGTTCAGTCAAGCTGTTGCCGGAAGAGGAAGTGGTAAGAGTCTTGGAAAGAGGGTGAGGTTGGTGCGATTTGCTTTCCATGGGGTGGATGGAAGCATTTGGTAGAGGAGACACATTGGAAAATGGACTGTCTCTGGGCACCAGCGGGGGGACAAAGTGGTCGGTAGATAGTCGTGGCCTGCTTCTACCAGGAGTCGAGAGATCGGAAGATATTTGGGCAAGCTGGCGTTCACCAGTGCGTCTGCCTAGGGAACGCTGCTGCAGTGTTGACTTGCGGAGAGAAGAAGAGCGCTTAGGAACGGAAGCTGAGGGAGAGGGGGAGGCGAGAGCATCGCCGTGGAAAGCGACAGGCATGGCTGAGAGCTCGTATTCAGGATGAGAGTCCTCGTGAATGTCAAAACTCTGAGACGAGGTAGTGTTGCTGCCAAAAATGCTGAAGCTTTCGGGGCTGCCAAACGTGGCGATGCCGTGCATGCTGCGGCGCTTGGCCACGGGGCTGCCTTGACTGGGATGGTCGAGATTCATGGTCGCATCACTGCGCTTCAGAGAGCCAGTGGTCGAGATCATGTGTTCTGGGGTCAGATCCAGAGCTTTCAGAAACGCGGTCTGGGAGGACCCAGAAACGTCGAGATGCAGACTATGGCGCGAAGGTTTCTTGTCTATAGTCTTGAGAATTGCGGCGCTTGCACGTGTGTTTTCCTGGCCGGGGGAAAATCGGGTTCGAGGGGATGCCGATGTTGCGGGACGCGCGTAGTTGATGGTATCTGAGGTGGTGTTGAGGCTGCGTTTGATCGGACTCTTGGGTGAGGCGCGGCGTGCCAGCTGGCGGGCGGGCGAAAGCGTTTTCGCAGCCTTTGCACTGCGCAGCGACAAGCGGACGCTAGGGCGAAGAGGGGTCAAGACGGGCGACTGCAAGGGCGTTGTAGATTGCACAGGTGCAGGAGCGGGAGGCGCAGACTGAGGATGCGCAGAAACAAGGCGATGTTGATGTTTGGGAGTGAGCACAAAGCGCCTAGAGGGAGTTCTGGGAGAAGCTGGCAGCGAGTGATCGGAGCTCTGTGAACTTGTGCGGGAGAGAAATTTGGAGGGAGATCGCGACAAAGAGCGACGGAGGGTGCGAACAGCAGAAGAAACATCGATCTGATGGGCGTGAGTGGGCGATGGCAGAGCCAAGGTGCCGCCCGAGTTAGAGAATGACATTGTGTTTGTGTTTGGAGGAATGCGCGCCGACAGCGTTGACAGCGGGGCGCACGCAAGCGAGGAATGTTGACGAAACGACTGCTAGGCCCTAAAGACAAAAATGACAAGTAGAAGCTGGAGAAACCGATTTGACAAGACGGTCTCAAAACAATAAGGCAGGAATTCGAGGTTTGGGTATAGAGCTATGCGTCGATGAAATCTCGAAGCATCAAATGGGCTGTCGTGTGTCAATGGAGATGATGGCAGGGTGTCGTCTGCTCTATCAAGGCAGACTTAAGAACAAGTCCAAATACAGCAGGCTGGTCAGGTAGATACCATGATTTGGCGAATGTAGACGTAATGAAGACGTTGAGCTGGTTGCGAGAGCAGTGAACCCCGATAATGCGGCGCAATCGAGTCGTTGGGTCACGAGAGGCAGTTAGCACATGGCGGGTCACGAGACGGGCACTTGCAAATCGCTCCTGCTCGAGGAGAGTGCGAGCCAAAAGTTGTGATGTCTTGTGATGGTACGGCCTGTCACAATCACATCCGTCTCTTGCTCAGGTTGTCGATCTTGTGGTTGTACCCAGATACCTTCAGCGATGCGAAGGTCCACACTGCGGTCGAGTATCGCGCCTCAACCGTTGACCATACCTCCGGGGTAAATGGCAGCGCAAGTGTCTGAGGGGAATCGTCGAAACAAGGGATCGACTTATTTCGATCCCAGGGCGAGATATGTGCGGAAAAAGGGTCCTTTGTCGAAGGGGGTAGAGAGGATGCGTGCGGATGGGCAGCTAATGTGAGGAATGTAAAAGGCAGGCGCAGGGTGTCCTCGGACGAGAGCAGCAGTAGCGTGGTGGTAGCGTGGGTAGCTAGCAGTAGTGGTGGGTGAGCATTGAGCAGTGGCGTGGTGAGCAGTGAGCAGGAGGGACGGATGGATGGGCACTGACGGGCAGCAGAAGAGGAGTTAGCGCAGCCGATATAAAGCCCACTTTGACAAGTCGAGTTCGAATACTGTTGGGTTTTGTCGCGGCCCGGGTCTTGGGTCTAGCTATTTTGACGGGGTGCGTGGAGAAGGCCGACGAGGGACAGGAGAAAGAGAGAGGGAGTCGCGACGAGGCGGGTGACGCATTTGTTTACAATGTTTCCTGACTTGGCTAGCGTGTCGCGCCCGAGACGCGTCGAGAAAGAGGCTGCTTTGATTTCTGGGCTGGTACGACCCACTACCGGGGATGTCACAGGGGGGTTGTACAGGGGGTAAATTGGGGGCACCGGCGAGGTTACAGGGGGTGCGAGTCCACAGAGTCCACAGAGTCCACCAGGAGTCCACTGAAAAGGTGCTGCAGCGGTGCAGCCCACAGCGCCACAAGACCCCAGAGAAGCCCGCGAACTGCTGTAACTCTAGGGTTCAGTGGCAAGGGGTCGCTGTAAATGTGCTGTAGATGTGCCTGAATGCGCTGAAGTAACCTGAAATATTCTGACTTTGCTGTAAATTCACCTTGGTGGGCTTATCGTCTGCCCGTCCAAGCACATCTTTACCACCACCAGTTCTCACAGGGATAAGAATGCCAAATTACTTTGGAGAACCATCAACATGCTAATTTCCACTGCCAATGTCCTTCATCTCTCCGTTTGCCATCTATGTATTTATCGACTCTGTTAATTACGAGGCTGGTTCGCCACGCAGGGGACCTGCTGCGAGTACCAGTTCTCCGGGCTATCAGCATGCACTGTGCAGCTTCTCGTTTGTTGTTTTTGTTATTATCCGTGAAATCCGTGTTTCCTGTTTCCCCCGCCTCCTCGTCTGTTCCTGTGCCCCTATCCTTCTGCCTGTCCCTCCTGCAGACCTGCAGGCCTTTTTCTTGTCCCGTCTCCAGCCAGCCACCAGCCTCCGAGACTAATTAGTTATTGGAAACCAGCTCATCAAGCAAGCTCTCTGAGAAACCAAAGAAACTCTGCGACAAATTGCTCCATCTTCCATCGTGCGCACGCCGTGGCACGGTTCCACCACGTTTGCGCCAGGTCTCAGCATCTACGTACAAAAGTAAACAAGTTTGGCGCCAGGTACAAGCCCCATCCCGGCCCTCAACGGACCACCAGCTCGGAGCACATCTGGCACATCTGGCAGCGAATAATCGCACCGTCAGCAAGCCAGGAGTCCAGGACGCATCAGAAAATCCCTTGCTGCCACGCTGGACTGCATCGTGCATCAAGCTAGAGCTGCTTGCGCCGAGTTGCCAACGTGTGCCGTCCACACTGGCTGGTCGGCTGGACCCTCAAGACCCCCCCGCCAGTAAGCCCAACTTTTTTCGGGCCTCCATGATCCATCAGACGACCCTGACCTGATCGTCTGGCTGCCGCTCGCCCGCTCATGCCGCTCGTCAGCCATCTATTTCATCCTTGTTCTCTACGCCTTGAAACTTGTCTTTTTTTTCTTGTTTTGCTGCTTTTCTCACCAAGAAAAGAAATCTTGGGCAAGTCTCGGCTCAGTCGTCAGCTACTGTTGCTCTGTGCTTTTCGCCACCTCCTTGGACTTGGAATTATTCTGCCTTCCTATCATTTTCATCCACATCATCGCACGCATCATGTCTCCAAGACACTCGCCGCTGGTGGGTCGTTGACGTGATAGGGCAGCCGAGCAGTCAAACCCTCTGGCGCTGGTCGTCATTGCGCTCCCTCCGATGCCCAACGTTTGCCACATCGGGCATTCATGGCAGGATTCTCGTGCTCTTCCTATTATCTCTTGCCTCTTGCCGCCTTGTCTGACTGTCACGCATAGCCCTCTGTTGGACAGGCGGTTACATCGGTTACATTCTCGTTATACTCGTTGTACAAGACGCGACCTCTGCCGCTGTCCAGATCGGGACAAAATAAACAAGACCACTCTTACGTAGCATTATCAGTCAGGTATTATCAATGCTGCCCCTATTCCCCGGCCTCTCCACACTACGGGGCTTGGTCAGTATTCGGCATCAAGTGCAGCTCAGGCCAGACCATCGCCGTCGTGGACGGTGGGAAGACTGCTCCGTTCAACTTTCGCTCCGCCATTGCACTTTTTAACCCCTATTCAACCTATTCAATATTGATTAAATGACTAGGTCCCAACCCCAGTCAACGTCTCGTTCACCCCGTCTGCGCTAGCTGCGGCCGGGCAGGGCAGCCTAGGCCCGACCCGCAGCACACGGAGTTGAACCCGGTCTTTCCGCCAGCCTATTGTATTGTATTGTTTCCATCTTGCCCTCTTGGACTGGCCTCTTGCTCCTGAGAGGAGCGCGCCGTCCTTGTAACACAGTTGGTGTCAACTGCTTCCCGTCGGGGCGTCCCGAGTTCATGCGACACTCGCTGCTATCTGCTAGGTGTATTGCTACTCGTCATGTTGCCAACAACGCAGAGGCCCAGCAACCTGGTCCTTTTCAATGCCTGCCCCTAAAATATTTTCACCTGTTCATGCAAACTGGTGGGCAGCTGCTGAATCGCGGCCAGGGAATGCCGAAGCTCAGACGAGTCGGTCTCTGTTGTGGCCAGAGGGCTGTCACTGCAGCCTTGAACCAGCTGGCCACCAAGGTCCAACGCTCTTCTGGCGACCCCTTGACCCCTTTTCTTTTTACTCGCTTTATGCGCGTGACAAGGTGACACTCTGCGAACCGACCCCTTCTTCTTCTTCTTTCTTGTGTTCCTTTGACCGTTGTGGTTGTGCGCGTCTGTGTTGCTGACCGCTTTGTGCGCACAAGGACGGTGCCGACCCAGCCCTCTTCAGTGTAGCGCCGGTGACACTCTGCTAAACACAAGGCGGTAAAGACTCAAGATTCGCGATTTTCCCGGGCGTCTGTGTTGCTCACCGCATCTGACATGCGACTTTGTGCGACTGCCGTTTTCGAGAACTCACAAGGCTTGGGGGGGAGAAAGGCCTGTACGAAAAAGTAGGGCAGACCTGCAAGGGGAACAGCCGAAAGTGCAAGGGCATGGGGTGCTGGCCGCCCATTGACCGCCTCACGCACAGTGCATGAACGACAGACTAGACGGGTGGCTGAATGGCACATCATCTTTCTGTTTTTCTGGTGGCGGGGAATCCTGACCATAGATTTATAAAAAAAAAAAATTCACCCTGGTCGTGCGATAACAAGGGCAACGCGTCGTGATGCTGGATCTGTGGTGGGTGGAGGTGGATTTGCTTGCCCTACCTAATAGGCGAAACGGCAGCATGATATCTGTGAAATGTGTCGTCATTGTCAAATTTAGACCATTACCCTATATTCGAGGTTGTATTTGGATATTTGCGAAACACTCGGCTAATTGTTTATCATGCGCACTGCGCATTGGCTACATCATTTCCTTGTAAATTTTTATTCATGTCGTCATGCTTTATATGCTTTTTTTTTCATAAGTTGGTGACCGATAATGACAAATTATTCGTTCCTCGGAGATACCTCGACGCTATATCTGTCGTGGTGGGATGCCGTCGTGTAAGATTACGACTACGACTTACACGTACTCATATTACAAGGGATGCGATTTGTAATTTACAATTTTCGCTACAACTGTAGACAAGCGAATGCATAATGCCAACACGACCTAATCTGTAAACAGTTTGGCAAAAGAATCGACAATGATTCCACACATGACTATTTTTAAACTCAACGCTTACATGCAACAACACCTCGCCAACGCCTTGCCATATTTCACCCACTATCATGCAACTGTCACTCGCCATTTCATAAAACCAATTACTCAATACAGGTCCATCTTTTCGAGATGAATTAACCCATTAGCGGGCTATCCGCAGTAAAGAAAAGAAAAAAAACAGTCAGCCATCGAACTCAAGAAAAGCAGACACCAGCCCCGACAAGGATCGGGGCCACGGCGTAAACCACATTGAACACAGAAAAAAAAACAACAACTCACAGGCGTAAACTGCCGTAGCTTGACGCCAGCCTCGCGGAACACGGCCGCCGTCTCCGTATCCATGCTGTAGCCATGCGCGTAGACGACCTCGCTGATGCCCACCTGGCAGATCTTGATGCTGCACGTCAGGCACGGGCACGTGTCGCAGTACAAGACGGATCCGCCGCGGATGCGCTCGCGGCCGGCCTCGAGCAGCGCATTCTCCTCGGCGTGGATGCACAGGCACGTCGCGAGGCCGACGCCCGACGAGTTGCCGCTGTTGCAGCGCGGACAGCCGCCCTCGGCGCAGTTGCGCAAGCCCCTCGGCGTGCCGTTGTATCCCGTCGACACCACGCGCTTGCCCTCCCCGACGAGCACGCACCCGACGCGCCGCTTCATGCAGTTGCTGCGGTGCGCGGCCAGCGAGGCCAGCGCCATAAAGTACGTGTCCCACCCGGGCCGCAGCCGCTCCGGGTCCGCGAGGTCCAGCTTGCCGAGCGTGGCGTACAGGTGCGCCAGCGTCGGCGACGTGTTGACGAGGCGCACCGTCGCGCGCGCGATGAGCGGCTGCAGGCCTTGCTGCGGGCAGTACAGATGCTGGTCGCTGGCCGCGGCAAAGGCCTCGAGGGTGAGCGGCGCGGCCGCGTCGTCGTCGGTGCCGGCCGCCTCGATGCGCGCCGTGTGGCGCCGCCAGCGCACGAGCAGCGGCGCGTCGGTCGAGATGAGCATGAAAAAGGGGCGCCGTAGGAAGACATCAAGCACCTTTTCCGTAGGAATGTCGGTCGTGACGAAGCGACTGCGCCAGCTGAGCGTCACAAAGTCGAGAAGCGCCTCGGCCGTGTCAAAGGTCTGGCTGTCGGGCCCTCTCGCAAACGGCGACCTTGACGACGTGCTCGCTTGAGCGGCAGCCGGGCCCAAATCCGTGGAACCATTCGCTGGTTTGCTGTCGAAACCATTCACCCCCTTGGGCTCGCCGCGCAGGTAGAGCGGTTTGAAGCCATGGTGCTCGACCAGATACTGCGCCACCGTCTTCTTACCGGAGCAGATGCCTGTCCCGCGGGTGTCAGTATATTGCGAGACACTATGCCATCTTTAGCACGATTCATCTTACTTCCGCATACACCGATGAGCATGCTGAATCAATCGTCAGCCGCCAAAGACTTGCAGGTGGGTTCCAATCTTATTCTGCCAAAAGTTGAGCAAGCACGGGCAAGGTCGTGAGAATATTGGAGGGACGTGTCTCGGGCGCGATTAGAGGTGGGTCTTCGAATTTAATAGGTTCTGGCGCAGCTGTCCGAATCGAGACAGCGGCCCTTTTCTCCAGCTGAGTATATTGGCAGAAGAGACATGGAAGGACTTCTAGAACATGTTCGTAAGATAACAAAGTGGTGTACGAGCCGATATCAAGGCGTTTTCTGTGGCCCTTCAATTTGACACCCCAAAAGGCTACGCGATCCCTGCATGCCAGTGCCCATCTAAAGACAGCAAAGAAAGTACAGAGTAGAGAAACACTGGTATAAATTTCGATAAAGTGCGACGAGATGGGAGAAGAAGAAGAAAAAAAAAAAAAAAAAAAAAAAAAAAAGAATAGAAATTTGTTATTGGAAAGAAGCTCATCTCAAGTTCAAGGATTGACATGCCAAAAAGAAAGGTTCTCCGGTACAGGGAATCGAACCCTGGGCTGCTCGGTTCCTTATTGAGAGCGAGCGATGTTAGCCACTACACCATACCGGATGATTTCTTGTTGAAGGAGCTCAGCTTAAAAGATTATATGAAGGTTTCTAAGTATTGTTGAGATGCTTGAGCTCAGCTTGCGGAGCCCGATCAACAGTCTGAGATATTTGAGTCTCGTCCGCGTCTGTTAAAAACTTGCAGATATCTCTGAGAGATTCTTCGACAATTATGAACATCTCCTTTCCGCAAGTTCTTGTTGGCTGGCGCCCGTTGCTGCCCGGGAGGCGCTTGCCCCGCGGCGGGGCAGCCGACCAGGACATCCGCCTGCTCAAGTTGTCATGATGACTGTCTTGGTCAGATGACAAACCGCATGCGCTTTATTATTGACCACAGCACGCTGCCAACCAGACTTATCAGAAACAACAATTATCCATACACGAGCGCACCTTCAATCCTCTTTCCAGAGCAGGTATATCGATTGTGAGCAAAGGCAAACAACAACGCGTTAACGTCTTCGATACCAAGCTCCACGAGCGCTTGCGACAACACCGCGCGCGACACGCGCAGCAGCAACCATGGCGACTCCTTTACAGTTTGCCCCATTCGCATCCGAGATTGAGTTGCCATTCTACTCGGCGCTCTTTGCATCCAAGCTCGACTATGACAAGCTTGATGACTCGGCGCGCGGGGTTCTCGGGTTGTATGAGCCGCGAGTAGAGCAGCCTGAAGCGAGCAGCAAGATGCAGATATTGGGTAATGCCCTAACAAGCAAAAAGTATGGTCTATTGTCGGGCATGACTTTTCTGCACGGAATACAAGTATGGCAATGTTTGGTTCCGCGACTGACCAAGGTGCAGTGCGCCGCTGGGCACAGCCAGAGCCGAAGGTATCATTCGAAACGTGAACACTTTGGAGGACTTCAAGAACATGGACAAGACTGCCATGTTGAAGACGGCAGGGCGACAGGTGAGATATGTCGTAGCTACTTACTGCAGCACTACTGACGTGCACAAGATTTGGGATGCCATCAATGACGGTACAATCTACTCGGTCCCTTCTCTCCTCTCCTCATTCGTCATTCTCTCGTACGCAGATCTCAAAAAATATAAATTCACATACTGGTTCGCCTTTCCGGCGCTTCATTCCGACCCAGCCTGGCGCCGCTCCGGCCCCAGCGAACGCCTCACACCCGATGAAACGACGGCCCTGGTCGACCGTGTCGGCACATGGCGCTACTCGGTTGACGGCCGCGAGCACGGCTTTTTTCTCGCCAAAAAGGTTCACGGACCCGAGAGCGAGGATCACGACGAATACGCAGACGAAGCTGAAGAGATGGAACCCGATACAGAGGCCGAAACGGCCGCCAGCAAACTAGCATACCACTGGAACGTGGGCTCGCTGCGCCGCTTCGAAGAGGGCTTTTTCAACAACGTCGCCGAGGAGGACCGGTACATATGCTTCGTCGACTCGTCCACGCACGATGAAGGCCCGTCATGGCCCCTGCGAAACCTGCTGGTGCTGATCCGCCAGCGGTTTCGCCAGACGCGGGTCAAGATCCTCTGCTACCGGGACACGCGGGCGCGGCGGCACGAGGCCAGGAGTGTGGTTCTGCCGCTGGAGATGGACGCGGTCAGCAGCATAGAGATGGCTGAGATGCCCAAGGTGACGGGCTGGGAGCGCTCGCGCAACGGCAAGCTCCAGGCGCAGCAGGCTAACCTGGGCGAGTACATGGACCCGGCGCGGCTCGCCGACTCGTCGGTCGACCTCAACCTCAAGCTCATGAAGTGGCGGCTGGCGCCAGAACTTGACCTTGATGGCATCAAGAACACAAAGTGCCTGCTGCTTGGCGCTGGGACTCTTGGAGGCTACGTGTCGCGTAACCTTCTCGGCTGGGGAGTCCGCAAGATTACCTTTGTCGACTACGGCCGGGTGTCCTACTCGAATCCCGTGCGGCAGCCGCTCTTTGAGTTTGACGACTGCGTGGGCGGTGGGAAGCCAAAAGCCGAGGCGGCGGCCGCTATGCTTCGCCGTATATACCCCGGTGTCGACGCTCAAGGTCATTCGCTCGCGGTGCCCATGCTCGGCCATCCGTTCACCGACGAGGCACGCACAAAGGCGGACCTGGACAGGCTCAAGACGCTGATTGACGAACATGACGTGATTTTCCTCCTCATGGACACGCGCGAGTCGCGGTGGCTGCCGACCGTCATGGGCAAGGCCGCGGGAAAGATTGTCATGAATGCGGCGCTGGGATTCGATTCCTACGTTGTCATGCGACACGGCGCCGAGACGATGCAAGAGGGCCATCTACCTCTGGGATGTTACTTTTGCAACGATGTCGTTGCACCGGCAGATGTAGGCTCTTTCCCCTCCCAGCAACCCCTCAGAATTCATACTAACCAATACTCGCAGTCCATGAAAGATCAGACTCTCGACCAGCAATGCACCGTGACCCGGCCCGGCGTCGCCGCCATCGCCTCCGCCCTACTCGTCGAGATGCTCACCAGTCTCCTGCAGCACCCGCTGCGCAACGCCGCGCCCGCGCCGCAGCATCCCCCGTCGTCGGCCGAGCGCGACCCCCCGACCCATCCTCTCGGCCTTGTGCCGCACCAGATCCGCGGCTACGTGTCGACGTTTACCAGCCTCGTGATTCGCGGCCAGAGCTACGACTGCTGCAGCGCGTGCAGCCCAAAAGTGCTGGCCGCGTACCGCGCCGACGGGTGGCAGTTTCTGCGGCGCGCCCTCCAGGAAAAGGACTACGTGGCTGAGCTCTCCGGGCTGGCGGAGGTGCAGCGCCGCGCCGAGGAAATGGCGGGCGAGCTGGACTGGGACGATGAGGACGAAGGTTTGGGGGGGGATGACGACGGCGAGCTGCGGTGATGAATGCTTTGTAAAAGATTCAGAGGAGGTGGAGAAGTGAGAGGATGAGACACTATGGCTGTCGATGATGTGAACCAGCACATGTAGAGAGGAACATGGGGTTGTTGAAACGATGATGGACGGGTATGGGCTTATTCTACAGGTCTGAAGGAGATTGACAATGGCGTACACTAGGATATTTTTTTTTGATTTCATTTTCTGCAGACTTGTTGGCGTCTTTTGGGGAAACAATTGTACAGCAACGACTTCTATTCATTTTCTGCTTTGATTCAATTGATGCTCGCCCGTTTTGACCATTCTCACATAGTGTCACAAGTCACCGTGCGTTTGCGTGAAGCTTGCGTGGCGGTGCCGGGAACCGCGTGCAACGTTTGACAGGCAATCGCACATTGGAGGAGGCCCCTGAATGTCGCCGTCTCACCATCTGAGGAATATAGATGGAAAAAGACTAAGCGGTAGGCTAGGGTTACAAAGAATGATGTGCAGCGTTCGCTCGTGAATCGGGTGATTCGATCCAGTGGGCCAGAACTGGGGTGGCGGCGTCTGCGGCCTGACGTAATGATGCGCAGACCACAGAGGGATAGCGTCACAGCCACGATGACAAACTTTGGCAAGGGCATTATTCAGTCACGGATGAGGGTGAATCATGGAACAGAAAACATGTAGGAAAAAGTCTTTGGATTGATGGGTATCGAAGAGAAAATTATCGTGGCCAAATATCGCCCGCGTCATGCAACCCAGCGACCCTCCGCATCTCCAATTCGTCATTAGGAGAACAGAACAGTCGTAGACCGTTGCTCATTACACTAAAGAAGCCAAAAAAGCAAATGAAACAAGTCGCCGTCGGTCGTCGTGAAGATTGAGGGAGCGTGCGAAAAATGTCGCGGAAGTAAAATGAGCAACAAGTTCGTGGGGATGGAGTAAAGCGTAAAAGGAGCGTGATGAGAGGCGCTGGCGACCTGAGCCGAGGAGATCCGGAAGCAATTAAAAGCTAGGCACTCTTTGCACACAAGATGCCATCGTTACAGAATGCAGCGGGTGAGCTCGGAAGACCGGCGGACGGTCGCCACCGTGGGGCGCTTGGCGGATTGCACAGGGAGTCATGGTGCAATGGCTAGGCTCTTGTCGCGACTCTCACATGAGGCGCTGTGAGGCGCCGGCGCACTTAATACTTGAGGATGATGTACAAAGCGTGGATGATACCGGGAATGTAACCTATAAAAAGAGACAAGTAATTAGTATAAAATGATTTTCGGTGATGCCAAGCGCCAAAGTAGGCAAGTGAAGCTTACCAAGGATGGTCAAGCAGATGTTGATGCAGAGGTCAGCACCACAGCCACGCTCCAGAAGGACACCGATGGGAGGAAGGATGATGGCAAGGAGGATTTTCTAAGAATTGGTTAGTATTTGGGGTCAACTCCTGACAAGGAGTTGCTCGTAGACGTACGCAAATGTCGCTAGAGAAGAGAGGATCAAGTTAGCTCGGCTGTTCCGGGAGAATGGGCGCTATGGCGCGCAACAGTAAACGGGCGCCAGAATTGCGCTGACGAGCTAGGTGCTGATAGCTGCGGCAGCGAGGGCGATGAAGCTTACCTGGCGGTGAAAGGCATGTTGGCGGATTGAAGACGGCAACGAGAATAAGTGAGTTTTACTTTATAGCTGTGTGGTGGTGTTGTGAATGGGTGGACGGGAATATGTTGGAGAAACAAAAGTAGAGAAGGCGACGGGTGGCGGGGAGGGGGCAGCAAGAAGCTTATAAGAAGGGAAAAAAAAGAGGACAGCCCAGCGCGCGGGCCGGAGCTTAAGGGCTACCTACCTACCCTTGCGGTAAACTTGGCAGGCGCTCGGAATGGGATCAAAGAAGGGAGCTCAGAGCAATTGAATGTAGTGCAGCGGCAGGTGAGATTTGGTAGGGCCGGTTCGGGGAACTTTTTGGTTGGGCGGATTACTGTGGCAGGCCAGGTAGACAGACATAACATACACAAAAGCCCACAACACAAACTTGAGCTGGGGCCGGTGTCTCCGCCTTGGCCGGACACGGACTTGCTAAGCCACAGCAACCAGCCCTGGCTCGATGCAACACTTGTTGACTCCCAGGCTGCGCTGCTTTGGCTGTCTTGGCTGTCAACCTTGCTGCGTACAGGGTGTTTTTTTAATGTCATCTACAGCTTCTTTTTCCTCGCTTGCGCTCCGGATCCCGGGGTTTTGAGCAGCCTTGCACCTTGCAAAGAAAAGCTGTGCAACTCTTGTCTTCATCGGCGTACCTACTTGGTTTGGCAAAGCTACAACAAGGCAGCTTCAGGTCCCACAGAACTGCGCCCAATCGGCTGAGCAGCTTGGCCAAGCTTCCTCCATTCTCTGTGGGAGATGGGGGAAAAGAAAAATCTTTCCATGGTCCTTCCTTTATCAGCCAGTAATGGCAGTGGAAAAAAAAAAATTACTTGCTCTACTCTACTTGATACAACCATGCTGAAGTCTCTGCTCAATTTCATCGTCGATTTGACCCGTCCAGAACAAAATGAACTGGCGCTCTGGCGGGGCAAGCTTTACTGTGAATCAAAGCTGTACTGCGTCATCGACAAGCCACAGTTGCCGGCAGCCATGCTCCACTGGGGCCATTTCTTTATTGCTCTCTTAATTTCTTTTATTCATTTATTTTCACTACTTATTTTTATTTATTTATCCAACCTCGATTTTTGAGTTCTGACCTGGGTCGCACCACGTAAGAATCATCGAGGCGCTTGCAAGCCTTTGCGAGATCCGGACGCGATGCAAATGAGAGATCATGGAAAGAACACGCAACAAAACCAATATCAATAGTCTATAGACAGCACCACCCGTTCCAAAGCCGTCAGCTGACGGCCTAGAGGGTTTGCGACAGTCGTCTCTTATCGCTGATCCGGTCGCTCCCCCTTGGCGAAGCCTGGGCGTATCGCTGGGCCACATGCCTGCCGTTGCTCGTACGTCATTGGGGGCTTGGGGCCGGGGGACGTGTTTTAACGTGCCTAGAAACGCCCAAACGAACGCTGCCACGGCTTTGCAACAAGAGAGCCCAGCCTTGGGCCAGTGCCGATGCGTGGTTAATACTTGGTTGCTTGGCCATGCAACCATGCGACCCAAAAAAAATTTCGATATTACCTAGATTACCACAATGCACACCTTGGTAACGGATACTCCGTTACGGATACAATATGGCAGTATCGCAGGAGGACGGAAGAAACGGTACGACGTTGCCTATTGGTGAATTCCGACCAGGCAAGGCCGAATCTACCCCATACCCCCGATTACCGACCTCTATTGGCCCTCCTCGTCGCATTACCCCTGCGTTAACCATGCCACATATTACGACCAAGCTCCAGGAATTGGCTCCAGAATGATTGTTAGACTTGGGGCAAGGCGGCATGGCATGACCGTTTTGCTTCCCTGCTTTTTTCTCTTGCCAATTTCCAATCAAACAATGCAGCCATTATCACCACACCCAGCATAATATTCTTACTGTGGCACCTTGCGTCACCCGCCACAACTACAAATCGTCGTTTGTCATTAGTTACATCACACTCACGTCTTTTGTCCGTCCCTAGCCTTGTGGCGCAGCGGCCGACTTAGCCGTGCTTTTTTTTCACAAGCCCTGTTTTTACTATCCCGTTTGCTCGAAAAGTCCACCATCTCGACAACGAGATTCTTTCCATCTGGAAGCTACCTCATCTTGATGCAAGTGCTCTTGAAGTCTGCCAACTCCCGTCTGCAGGTGCATCACTCGCTCCCCTAGTCTCCCGCTGCCGCCGATTTATCATATGCAACATGTATTCCAGGCCGGTGGCTGTGCTGACCTGCAGTCGAATTTGGGCATGTCTGGCACGCCTGGTCAGGTCAGGCTCGTCATACGCACACATGGATTTATGATTTTTTTTTTAAAAAAGAAAAAAAAAAGACACCACAATACACATGGCGTCGCTTGACGCCGAGGTGGCCGTGCTGCGCTCGGGTTCCCGCGCCCACAAAGGATGCGTTGCTCGACGCTAGATGCTTGGCAAAATGGCGAAGCCTTTCTTGTCCAACCTGCAGCCAGAATCGAGCGGTGTGCTCTTGACGGGCGTCTAGATGCTTCCCGTCGTCACATCTTTGCCCTGATCGGAGCTTTCATCTGTTTACAATGATGCATGGCCCGATCTGTCGGCAAGGCGCTGCTCTGCTGCTCCAAGAACCACGCTTCCAACTGTGTAGAAGTGAACGATTGGTATTATTATTATTTCAGCCCAGTCTCAAAGACGGACAGCCTCGGAACTTGACTTGATGATACACATGATGGACCGCATCACAACCATCATCTCTCTTTACAAATCCCCCACCAACACTTCCCCTCCTCCTTAATCCGCCTTGACCGGGCTCCCCGCCGTCCTCTTGCCGTACAGCACCGTGCCCGCCAGCAGGCTCCCCGCCGCGGCGCCCAGGTACACGCCCACGACAATCGTCACCGGCCACCGCTGCCAGTCGCGGTCCCAGTCGAGCGGGATCGGCACCGCGCCGAGCCATGCGCCCGCCGCCGCCCCGACCAGCGCGCCAAACGTCTCGTCCAGCGGCGCCGTCGCGCCCGCCACCGCGACCAGCGCCGTCCGGTCCAGCCCCCGCGCGTGCACCACCGGAAACACGCCCAGCAGCGCAAAGTGCGCCGCGCACAGCGTCGTGTGCGCCGTGTGTGAGAGGAACGGCGCGCCGAAGAGCACAAACAGCGCGTACAGAGCCGGAACCGTCAGCGTCGAGAGGAGGAGGGCGATGATGGCGCTCTGCGAGTGGGGGGTGAGTGACAGTTAGCATGAAAGTCTAAGATTGCCCGGTATGCCCTTTTAAAAGCCTCGTAGTCGAAGATTTTGACATGTGTATGTGTGTGTGTGTAGATAAAACGTACAGAAATGGAATTGGCTCCTCCGTCAATCTTGCGGGCCTTTTCACCCGGCCGCGGCTTCTTGCCCGCCTTGCCCGGCGACCCGGCGGGCGGAATACACAGCACCGCGTAGACGGCCTGCACGGCTGCCACTACCGGCAGCGCCCTCCACAGCGTCGACGCGGGGTCGGCGACGAGATTGTCCATCTGCCACGCCAACAGGCCCAGCAGCACCGCGACGCGGCCCACGGAGACGCCCTTGGCCAGCGGCGAGTCGTACACGGGCACCGGATGCAGCAGGATCTTGGGCTTCGCTTCGGCGGCCTCGGGCCCAGGGCCGGCGGCGGCCGTCGTTGTCGTCTTGGCCGAGGGCATGGGTGTTGGGATGGGTGTGCGGTAAACGTTGTATTGTCCAAGGGCCGTCAGGGTGAGCTTTGCGCGCCAGGACGTGGTGGTGGAAATGGCTGCATCTCCATCGCGAAGTCACGTGCAGCCTGCCTGCTGGTTTGACGGATTATAAACAACTGAGCCTTAACCTTGTTGTAATTTTGATGTGATGACTGGGAGCAAAGTTTCAATGAGCTGCTCAAAAGATGATCGTTTTGAATGTAGTTTTGAGGAATGTTCATTGCTTGCCTCAGCTGATCAGTCGCTCAGGGCAGTGATCTGGTGATCTGATTGGCGGAGGCAGATTCTAGAAAGACGAACCAGGCACACACACAAAGCATCTTTCAACGGTCCCCCGGATTTTCCCAGAAGCATATTAAAAATCCAATTCATTGATTCGTCTTTGATTGGATCTGTATGCGTCATCTGGGCCTTTTTTCGAGGGTCCCCAATGGTCTCCCGACTATCAGGCCACATCCGGGCCGCCTCAGCACAGTTAGCATTCCGCAAAGAACCGCATCTTTCCCCCGGGACCCGCCCGGCTGGGCTGGCTGCCCTGCAAAATGGTGCCACAATCGCTGCGACTCACCCCTTCTGGCGCGAGCCACGACAACCGCCCTCACCAGACTATGCGCCCTTGGTGGTGTGATTCGCGGGTGCCCGCCCGGCGCGTTGGCTCGTCTCGCCATCGTTGTCGGCCCATGGCGCCTGAAGAGGGTTCGCGCAGAGCCCGGTGAGGATTTTTTATTTTGGGTTCAAAGGGCGGCGCGGGCCATTATCGTGGGATAGAGCGTATCGGGGGACCGCGGCCGGGAGGAGTCATGGCATTGACAAAGGCGAGGAGAGAATACAAAAAGGTGCCGCGGAGCCGTGTAGATTTGCAGCTTTATCATCTTGCATTATCAATTCTATCACTTCAAGAAACATCTCTACTCATTTCTGTCATATACGAAGCCCTTCACCACTCACTCTCATCGTCGAGCTAGCAACCAACAACTCTACTCTTAACGATTGTTGACGAACCTTTGATACCTACTTCTCGAAATACTACCATCAAAATGCTACCTGCTGCTCGCATCATCGGCCGCCGCCACTTTTCTCTGCTGCAATCAATGCGCGCTGTTGGCCGCTCCATGGAGTCGCATCCCTTTGAGCGTCTGTCCAAGACTCAAAAGTCGGCGCCCGCCAACTGGGCCGGCGAAGCAAAGCGCTTTGGCGTACAAATATCGATGTGAGTCATGTGTCCTGCCACTTATGCTGGCAAAACATTGTTTCATGCTGACTGTTTGTCAAGGTTCGTTCCTGGTATTGGCCTGCTGCTTGGCTGGCCATTGCTCGCCGCCAAGGCTGTCGATGGCCATGTCTAAGGCGCAGTCGGTGACCAACATTTGCACAAGCAGCATTCGAACCAATATTCTGAGAAAAGAGGAATGACCCATTCTTCAACCCTCATAGATTCCCTTTGTTATGCATCATTACCCCCGGCGTTTGGGCGGGCATACTGCCATCAAGTCTTTGGCAGTTAAGGATTACATCTCCATTTAGCTAGCTTTTCAATTGAAAAATCAGAGCCAATCATCTAAAAGGCGAGCTTGACAGTGAAAAGTCATTCATTGCGTCTATCTTGCGTCTGCAACTCGTTGCAGGCACACACTCGTGCTAGGATGCTGCGGGGAGTCTCTCGAACATTGTTCGGCCCTGGTTCGTCCCAAGTTGCTACATGTGCATTGACAGTTTGCGGACATGATCTCGCATAGATTTCAATCGGCAGCTACCATCAGCAGCATCAGCACCGGTCAGGCCATGGTGTTTCCCCGCATTGCGCGGCAACGATCCATTGCCCATCGGCTCCCCCACACAACGCTAGTGAAAGCCGACAGCGATCGCCGAGGGCCTTGTGACAGTTGCGTTGTACATGGAAATGTCTTGCACGCCACTAGAAGGGTTTTCTCTCCCTTAGGACCCCTTGTACCTACGCTGTGAGGGAGTGTCTGTACAATACGCGGTTCGCATTGGACAGTACAGCGACGAAGCGCGATGCCGCACCCAACGTCAAACTGGTTGAGGATGCTGCCGCGGAAGCATAATGGACCGAATCAAATTCACGAAGTCGTCATGCCACCTCTGCTCGTCCGTGAGCGGTGAATAGCGCGGTAAGCTAGAGCGCCATCGGCGGCGAAAGATTGCTCTTTGACTACTCCTGACGGTCATTTTGCGCATACATGCTTGAATTACGTTGACAGGTGAGATCACCGTTTCGAACTACATGGTCTACAGAAGCTGACCTTATCGGCAGAAACAGCATTGCCACCGTGAGGCTGCCAGGGCTGGAGCAGGATCTGAAGCTCAATGCCAGCGGCACCCAAGTTTCAGTCGATAAGGTACCCTTCAGCTGTGAGCAGATTCTGCTGACGGACGAGGGGATAGACTGTCATCAGCAACATATTTGTAGGGTATTATCAACTTGGTGTTGGATCAAATGGAAGACCGGGCATGCACCTCCCCGCTTGCGTAAGATGGATGCACTTTTCGAAACCCATCCCGACCATTGCAATTGCTAACACACTTGGACCACTTAGATGGCAGTTCGGGGTGTCATACCAGTTACGACCGCAGTTCCAGATTCAGAGTCTTACCAGCATTCCTTTCTCGGCTTCGTCGAAGCCGACTATTCGTATGGGAGCTCTCATGGCCTGTGACAAGTCTAGTTGTGACGGTCATGAAAGTCTAACAAGACGAAATGAAGCTTGTCATCCTGTTTGGCTTTGTTTCTGCAGCATTCATCATCGATATCTTCCCAATGGTTGTCTGACAATCGCTACATTCTTCATCGCCACATCCACAACTGATATTATGCTCATGGTTAGTTCCCGTCCTGCATGGCTATGGAGTTCACACTGGTCAATGTCAGCTTTTAGCCAACACCAGCTCTTTAGAAGAAAAATCTCGGGCTCGTATGAATAGCGGCTACACGCCTGCGCCGGCTAGATAAGCAATACGCTGCCTCGCCCACCCGCCAAGCGCGCCGCGGCGGTGGGCTTCATCAACGCACCAACCAGTTACACGAGCTACCCGGATCCATCCGCAGCCGCGCCACAGTAACGAGGCGGTCTTGACGCACAAGTACTTCATAAATGCTTGTGGTAGCGGACCTTGCTGCAGAGGATGCTGGCGAAGCTTAACGAAAAACTCAACGAAAAGCTTAACAAAGGCGAGCGCGAGGGAGCCGTGCATGCTGCCCCAGGCGAGGCTATAGTACATGGCTTCCGTTTTCCGCTCTGAAGCGAAGATTGAGCAGGATCAAAAGCAAGTATGCTCCTCAACGGCATGCACGGAACTGATGTTTAGTGCTTGAATCTTGTTTGTGATGATTGCAGTTGATTTCGTCTTGCATTTACCCCGTCGCGGCTGCCCGTAGTTGTTGATCAGCGAGGCGGAGTGACTAACGGCATATTGGGGACCCTTCTGTCATGACAGTGACTGATATAGAGCGTAGCGATAACTGTGTTACATGCAAGGCTTTGGCAAGTTGCACAAAGTTGGCCTCTAGATCGGCCTTTCTTTGTTCTGCTCGTCATGAGTGCATGCAGCTGTTGCTAATTCCAGCTAGCTGAGAGATGACGTGCATGAGGGACAGACCGCGTTGCAGATGGATGGGTCAGAGTGGCTTGCCATCAACACAGGCGAACAGGTCTATTGTTACTTGCTTGAATGACCATGAATCGGGGACAAACGACAGCAGAGAAGACGACTCATGGCACCCCGTAGTGCAAGATACGTACCAAGCATGCGCACACTCTTCTTGCTCTTTCCTGAAATCTTTTTGCTCGTCTTCTTGGCAGTGGACACAATACGAGGGGCTTTTCTTAGCGCTAGGTTTCTGGTCCGTTTCAGTAGCGGCAAACGAGGCATGGCAGGGAGGTTTTTATTCCAACAAGAGGGACAGCATTAGTGTGCTGCTGTCGATGGTTTCAGCAAATGGAGTGCGTTTCACAGCAAGGGCAGAGTTGTGTGCTGTTGTGATGTAACTGCCACTTTGTTGACCGACACAGACCTATACTGGTTTCGCGGGAGGGGGTAATCCGTACAAGCTGCGTAAAGTGGTGCCAGGCAACCAGGGAAACATGAAGCTTAAAGCGGGTTATTGCTTGGTTTCACGCGACTCCATCTGTGTCTAGGGAGGCAATTCGCGGAAAGTTGGTTGAGTTGGACGTTGAGGATGGTGATGATGGGTTATGGCTTGAACGGAACCATGACGGGCATGCAAGTCTATAAAATGGGACGTTCAAGCCCGGTCGCGAGTTACATAGTATTATCAGGTGGAAAGACTGTCGGCGCAGGCATCTGAAAGAGGATGCGCCGAGCACCTGCAGGAGCTGAAAAGGAGTCCGTCTGACTCCGGAAACGAGATGCTCGGAGGGTCTGTGCCGCCAATGACAGAAGCCGGCCGGCCAACCGCATCCGCATGGTTGAGCGGTTGGCGGTACACTAGACTCCGCTTTAATCTTAAATGGTCCAGGCGCTCAAAGTGAGATGAGAAGACGGGCATGAGCAAGGGCGGGCCGCCGCCGGCCAGTAAGCACATGTGCCTGGAAGAGCATGACCAGCTTGCCAGGGGTGATTCGAGGTTCGCAGGACTTATCGCGTGTTGCGACAATGCAATGGGCATTGTTCAAGGTCAATGCCAATTCAGTGCCAGAATATATCCCCGGCCCAGCTGTTGGCCAGGAGAGCTTCGTCTAGTTAGTGTACCGTCAGATCCAGGCTGCGCACTATATGTTTGGAAAAATGTTACAAAAGGACGGTGCGTTTACCGCGTAGCTATCAAAGTCAGTGTCATTCGACTAGCCTCTGAGGGTGATAGGGCGATTCGTTCAAGGGAGCACTTGAGCAGCACGGACGGCCGCATACGGTGACCGCCTGAATGTAACAAGACGGTGTCAAAATGCCGATGGTGCATCCAGAAACTAGTGCGATGGAGCGGCATTGTGAGCGCCGCAAAAGCAAGACATCCATGGGATTGGCATATTGGTTAGTGGCGGTAGATATGCAACTGTGGGAGGAGTCAGAGCCACACAATGCAATCAGAGAAGCAGATGCGCCGCTGCAAAAGAAAGCTGTGGTACAGATTCGTAACTCCATTATTAAATAGTAGTTTGCAATGATGCGCATAAGCGAGTGATCAGATGGAGATGTCCGGGTCGGGGTAGTGCAGGGACCTTTTTTCTCGATCGGTTATTGTAACAGCAATATTCAGGACAAGGGCCAATTCAAGAGAAAAGAGAGATTGGCAAAGTCTGTTTCCAGGCCCATCTTTACTGTCTATTCACTGACGCGATGTTGTGATGTGGGCTTTGCTTTACGGCACAGGGTGAATCTGGTGTAACGAATCGATAAAGAACAAAGGATACGATGCACAGTACGGATCCGTAGCAATGGGTTATCTAGGCCGAAAACAAACATTCAAATACGTACCAGTAGCAACATCGGATGAGGAAATGACTGACCCATGAGTTGGGCGTGTCTCACAAATCACAATAGGTGACTTGAAAAGATGACGCCGGAAGAAGCGTGGTACCTGCGAGTCGACGTCGAGGTACATGAGGAGCTTCTGTAGAGGAGGGGAGGGGGTTCTGCGGTGACTGGGCTAGGGGGATATTTAATATTAGATGGTTGGCCAATAGAAGGATCGGATTTCATCAAGCCCGCAGCAGGGTGCTACACTGTAGTTTGCCGGGCTGTATTAGCCTGCAGGACAGGCAAGGGATACATCATCAGACAGGGAATGGTAGCAGCATAAATGGCCATGGCAATTTTAATCTTTTATACCTCGACAGCCCTCTCCATACTCAGACGTAATGAGAATTTTCGTGCTCGTCGAGGCTGTCGCTTGTGTACCTGCTTTTTGTCGAGGCTGGCGGCTGCAAGTATTTAGGCTTGCTACTACTTGCCGCCTGGCTGATGGGTACGTACGGGACGGCCTGAACCCAGCCACACGAGGCAAGCAGGCACCCCGCAGGTACCGTACGAAGTCCAGTATTTCTTCATCATTGCCAGCCAGAGGCAGTTAATCAGGTACGACCGCGTGCGCCGCAGATGGTGCAGGCGGCCGGCCGTCCACTAAAAGCCCCCGACACCCGCCATCTTGCCCCCTCCACCCCTGTAATCACTTTAGCTCAGCTTCCTGCGGTCTGCTTGTCTGGCAACCTAAGTAGGTACCTCTGCTAACTGGCACAAGTACCTGCCCTCCCCCCCAACCTGTCTTGCCTTGATTCCCTTCTCTTGTTAGCCAGCCTTCTCTGCGCTTGCACTTGCTCTTGTTCCCCATTTCCCTGCCACACCCCCCGGATCGTCAAATAATCTTCTCATTGCACACCAACCTTTTTCTCTTGCTCTTCGAAGCCTCACCAGCCTCGACCTCTTTCCTGCTTCTTCTTCTCCGATTCGCCATCCCGTCGATATTTTGTGCAGCTTTGGAATTGTTCGCCTGCTTTCCCATCGACATCGCTTTCAGCATTGGCAGACCCTAGCGCGTTGCTGTGCCAGAATCGCACCGCCCGCGAATTCGCCCAGCCACCACACCAACCCCCGAGCCACTGAACCACGACAAGCCCAACACAACGAAGGCGCACCGAAGAAAAACCTTAGTTGTGGACGAACTCGCCCGTCGAAGCATACTAAGGGCTACCACATTCGATTTATTTCACTACATGATAGACAGGGGCGCAAAACTTATACACGTTGCTTGAACGAACCGAACCCTTCGACAGTGCGCGCCTCTCGCTGCTGGACCCAGTTCCGCAAACAGCATCCCCGACGAGCCCTCCCGCTTGGTTCGCCCTCGACACAGAGCTCACGCACCGTCCCCTTTGATCGCGGGGCAGGTGCCGATTCTCTCATATTCAACAGACTGCGGGCTTGCTTGACTCCAATTCCCCCAATCTACTCCATTCTCCGCAGTCGCGATGGGCTCGACCGACTTTGGCAACTTCAATGTACTATATCCCCTCTCAATCGCCATTAGGCATGTTTGCTAACTCGACATTCGACAGAAATTCTGCAGAGATTCTACTCTGCCAGTCTGCAACGTGAGTGCACAACATCTATTCCGAATCCTCGCGACCACAATGCTAAAGAGTCCCCAGCTTCTAACAGACAAGCGCAACCAAACGGGACCATGGGATGGCTGTCAATTGACCGGAATTCCCCTCAGTGGAGGTCGGCACCTCGGTAACCTTGGCTCCATTCTCCTGGCTGCTATTGCCATCCTCACATCCGTCTTCTTGCTGCTCAAGTCGGACAAGAAAAAGGCAGCTGTTGGCCGAAGGTTTGCAAAAGCTCGCGCCCATCAAGATGCTGGCCGACGCTAACAAGAGGTGCAGGGAAATGCAATTGTTCCTCATTGGCTACATTATCATAAGCATCTGTGAAATCTTTTCCGTCGGCGAATTCCCGCTCTCTGGCAAAGTCCGCGTCGTACGTTGCGCTGCTCGCCCCAACACCGACAAACACTGACCGTTTCTCAGGCCTTTAGCGCTATTCACATTGGCATGATTATTGCCACGACTTGGATCCTCATGCTCAACGCTGTAATCGGCTACCAATTGATTGATGACGGCACTGTGCTCTCTTTGAGTCTCGTTCTTGCATCCGCCGCCGCCTTCTTCATTGGTACTGGCTACATTGCTCTTGATACTGGCTTCGGCTTCACTGGATTCTGGGACTCGAGTTACGCACTGCCCAACCGCAACCTTGCTCTCTACGTCCTCTATCAACTTGTGCCCCTCATCTTTCTCGTCGCTTTCTACGTCCTCGAGGTCATTCTCGTCCTTCGCATCCTCGGCGAAATTCGTCCCATGCTCTACCTGACCGGCGCTGCTGTTCTATTCGCCATCGGTCAAGTTTTCAACTATACTATTTCGCCCCATATCTGCAACGGAACCAGCGGCAAAATCGACGGCGCCCTGTTCCAAACTCTCTTCACCCTCTTGTCCGTTGTTGCTGTCTGGGCCTTTTGGTCCAGCATCACCGAGGATGACTGGTCAACGCAGGATAGCACATACCCCTAACCCGCCTCGACTCCGATCCTATCCTTAGATCTATTACTTTTTCTTTTCGGCAAACGGCGTTATTCACGGAGGGGCTGCTATTCACTGCATTTCTACTCTTGATTTTCTTATTATACCGATCTATCGGCGCTCTCCAGGCAGCAGGAACACCTCACACAACACTCAAATACTCGACACGCGTAATCAATAATTTCCTCAACAATGGTGCTCTTGCAGGCCTGGATACTACGACGCCAACCAAACTACACTTTGCCGCTCTCAATAGCGGATCAACTTGAGAGAACCAGCTTGGTTACAACTCACGGAGCTTTGCTTTGCATATGACTGAAGTGGTTCATTTTCTGATTACGACGAACATGTATTCGTATGGAGCAAAAAGCAAGACGCGACGTGGAGGACGAGGGGATATTTGTTCACTTCTAAGACTAACGCGCTGATGAACCAGCTGCTGTATTGATTTATACACGTTCGTAGTATACCCCAGATGCAACTAATGCTCATGTAGCTTAGCAATCAATAACTATTGCTTTGATGGTTTTGCCGCTCGTCGACTTGTATCGGAAAGTATAATTACTCCCTACTTACATTTTTGATGAAAATTGAAAATAAACGTTTGGAAATCGATGCTGTAATGCTTTGGCTTAAGTGGTGAGTGGCCGCTGTGCCGCTGTGGGGAAGGCTTTTGGGTGTGCAAGGCCAAGGCTAGAGCTTTCTGCCAGTGCACCTTCACGTTCAACTTGACGCCTGCAGCCAAGCAGGACTTGTTCCTTGCATTACTCCGCACGGCGCGTCTCTCCATCCTCAAAGATCTGTCATTTTCATCTCATCTTGCACAGCCAGGGACCAGCACACAGAATGGCCGATTCCGATGGCGAGTTTGTCGCCGACAACATGTCGGACGACCTCATGGACCACACCATCGAAGACGAGGATGACGATTACGACCACCATGCCCCGGCGGGCGGGCGACCCTCACGATCTGGCGGCGCATCCGGCGGTGGACGACCGAAGCGCAGCAAAAAGGACAGCGGCGGCAGCCGCAAGAAGAAGAAGAATACGGCGCAGGCGTGGGAGAAATCAAAGAGGACATGGGAGACGGACCTGCCCGAGGAGGGCCAGGACGGGACGCTGGACCTGACGACACTCGAGGCGGAGAAGAGGCGGCGGCTGCGGCGCGACACGACGCCGCTACAGCGCGGCATCATCCGGCACCTGATGCTGGTGCTCGACATGTCGTTTGCCATGGCGGACAAGGACATGCTGCCCACACGGCACCGTCTGACGCTGCGCTACGCGGCCGCCTTTGTGCGCGAGTTTTTCGAGCAGAATCCCATCTCCCAGCTGGGCATAGTCGGCATGCGCGACGGCGTGGCGGTGCGAATCAGTGACCTAGGCGGCAATCCGGCTGAGCATCTCGAGCGGCTCAAGGCTCTCGAGGGCCAGGATCCGCAGGGGAACCCTAGCCTGCAGAATGCGCTGGAAATGTGCCGTGGCGCGCTCTTGTACGTCTTTCTCTGTTTATGGAAGTGATCTGAATTATGCTAACAGGTAGCTGCGCAGCCATGCACCGTCGCACGGCACCAGAGAGGTCCTCATCATCTACGGCGCGCTCCTGTCCAGCGATCCCGGCGACATTCACGACACCATGACGAGTCTCATCAGCGACCGAATCCGTGTTTCCATCGTCGGGCTGTCGGCGCACCTCTCCATCTGCGCGGAGCTGTGCTCGCGTACCAACGCGGGCGACACATCCCAGTATAACGTCGCTATGGACGAGGTGCACTTTCGGGAGCTGTTCCTGGCCGCCACCACACCGCCCATCACGCGCACACAGGAGCAGAGCACGGCTAGCCTTCTAATGATGGGCTTCCCCTCGCGGGTGCTCGCGCCCGGCGGCGCTGTGAGCTACTGCGCCTGCCACAACAAGCCCTGCCGCGAGGGCTTCCTATGCACGCGCTGTGGCAGCCGCGTCTGCCGCCTTCCGGCCGAGTGCCCCGCGTGCGGCCTGACGCTCATTCTCTCGACTCACCTGGCGCGCTCCTACCATCACCTCTTTCCGCTGCGCAACTGGGTCGAGGTGCCGTGGGCCAACGCCGCGCAGTCCGCGGCGTGCTTTGCCTGCCAGTGCCCCTTTTCTGCGCCGCCGCGGACGGTTGAGGGGGGCGTCAACGGAGAGAAGCATGCTGACACGCAGGAGACTGGGCGCCGGCTGGCGGCAAAGGGTGTCAGTGAGAGCGGGCGGTATGCGTGCGAGGTGTGCGGGAATCACTTTTGCATCGACTGCGACGTGTACGCGCACGAGGTTATACATAATTGTCCCGGATGCCAGAGTAACGCGCAGCCGCCGCAGGAGAATGGTGCGCAAACGAATGGGCATGATACGAGCAATGGGCACACCAACGGCGCCATGGTCCTTGATCCGTAACACGGTACCGTTGTGACGTGGGCCACTTGAGTATAGAACGGCAAGCGACGACACTCGCCAGAGTGTGTACATTTTGATTGGAGGGCGTTGAAGCATTTAATCATGGGTTTTTTGAACGGAGAAAAAAAGAGGCCAGGCAAGGCCACAGTACGCGTACGTCTTGGAGCTTGTAAATTTTATGGATTTGCACATTTTAGCATAGTAATAGGCGCATACACGGGTGTAAAGCACAAGCACGTCAAGTTTCGAACGGAGTTTGATTCTATTCTTGAAATTTTTTTTGATGGATTATTGTTCTTTATATAGCTCAAATAAAGAGACTTAAGAAGTCGGTGCTCATAAATCAGAGCAGTTGAAAACAAAAACCTAGCTATGTACTACCGTGCAAATGCCATACAAGTTTATATCATGAAGAAGCGTGCTAACAATCAAAATGAAAAGTCTTGCGTGTGAGAACCTTGCACCACTCTTGGCAAACAAGGCCAAGTTTTTGCAAAACAAAAGAAAGGGCGACGTGACCAAAAGTTACAACGACAAGACGAAGAGAATCTTTGCGGTTTTTTTGGGGGGGGGGATATTCCTGCAAGCAGCACTTGCTTTACAGGTTACCACGCTCGGCCTGCTCACGCTCAATGGCCTCAAAGAGGCTCTTGAAGTTGCCGGCGCCAAAGCCCTCAAAGTGATTACGCTGGATAATCTCAATGAAGACGGTCGGGCGGTCCATGAGGGGCTTGGTGAAGAGCTGGAGCAGATAGCCGCCCTCGTCGTAGTCGATGAGAATGTTGAGGCGCTGGATGGTGTCGAGGTCCTCGCGCAGCTCCCACGCGCGCTTCTCCGTCTTGAGGCGGTGGCGCATGGTGTCGTAGTACGTCTGCGGGACGTTGATGAAGTCGACGCCGCGGGCGCGCAGCGCGGTGACGGCGCCGATAATGTCCGGGGTGAGGAGGGCAATGTGCTGGACGCCCGGCCCGCTGTTGAAGACGACGTACTCTTCAATCTGCGATTTCTTCTTACCCGGCGCGGGCTCGTTGATGGGCATCTTGACGAGGTTGTTGGGCGACGCCATGACGACGGAGGAGAGCGCGGAAAACTCGGTGCTGATTTGGTTGTCGTCGACGGACCAGAAGCGGTGAAAGGAGAGGGCCGTCTCGTAGAAGTTGCAGGCGGCATTCATCTCGTCCCAGTCCTGGTTGCCGACGCAGTGGTCGATGCGGGCGAGCGGTACCGCCGGCGCGCTGACGCTGCTGGTCGACGGCTTTCCGGCGCGGAACCCGGGCATAAAAGTGCCCGTGTAGCCCGCGCGGTTGACAAGCGTGTGCGTCGTGTCGCCATACGTGCGAATCACCGCCGTCGTCACCGCACCGTGCTCATCGTCGGTCACAGTCCGCGGCGGCTGCACCGCCACCGCGCCGCCCCGGACCGCACCATCATACACGGCCGCGACATTGTCCACTTCAAAAGCCACGTCCTTGACGGCGTCGCCGTGACGCTCCAGATGCGCATACATGTCAACGAGCAGCTGGCGCTCGTGGGCGGAAATGTTGGCCGCCCCCGCCTCGTCGTCGGCGGGCAGGTGCACGGCGGAGCGCAGCGGCGAGGTAAAGACGAAGCGCACGGCATTGTTGGAGACGACGTACGAGGCAAAGAAGCGCGAGCCCGTCTCGAGGCCGCGGTAGGCCTCGACGTGGAAGCCAAACAGCGTCGTGTAGTACGAGGCGGCCTGCTTGGCGTTGCCTACCCACCAGGTGACGTGGTCGTAGCCGGTGAAGTTGCCGACGGGCGCGGCGGCGTCGGCGGGGCGGGAAGTGGTGGCGATGGCGGAGGGAGCCATGATGTGGAAATGTGAAGCGGTTGGTAAATGGGTGTTGGTCTTTATGGGAGAGTGACAAGGTGGTGTGATGCCAAGCACTTGCACTGTGAGAGTAAACGGGTTTCTAGCCTGTTGGAATAATGGGCACAGATGGACAAGATGATTGTACAGGGTTAAAAGTAACAAGAAGCAGAAACAATCTAGTGTCGAAGAAGGGGGGGTCTCAGAAGTCTTATAAAAGCCCCGGGGGGGTCATGGTCGCTCGGTCGGCTTAGCTGGGGGGCAGGAGAGGGAAAGCAAAATGTGTGTGTCAGGCTTATTTTCGAGGATTCTCATTCGTCTCCAAGCATGTAGGCCCAGGTTTCCCCCCCCCCTTCCCTCCGTGTGTTTGAAATGACGGCAGCGGCGGTCGCTGGATGCCTACCTACTTTTTGCCTGTCTGCCGCCGAACCCGTGAAAGCCGCGCCGGAAATGCCCCGCGCCCCCCATCCCCGCGGCCGGTGCGATTTGAGCCGCACATCTTTGCTCGTTCCGCACTGGTGGATGCTCATGTGACGGCTCTCGACGGCGAATATGTACAGCGCGTAGGGTACTTTTTTTTCTGTTTCTCTTTTTCTCAGCGATTCGAACTGGTTTTTTCTTAATTAGTGATCCTTTTTTTTAAAGGGGAATATTTTATTGTCGACAACGGCATTCTCCCCTGTTCAGAATTGATGTGTTGGTGGGGAAACAGCAAGCCGTCCCCCGGAATCGAAATTGACAGTGTCTCACTCGTATCTGCCATTGTCTAGCTCATTTAAAGCAAAAAATCATTAACACAACAAGTACTTACTTTCAACTGTAAAACGTGAATTTGATGTAATATTCACTCGCTGTGGCCCCGATCGCCAACAACGTCACACAACCGCAACCCATTTCGCAAAGCCGCCGCCGGGTGGCGGTCCCCATCTGCCGCAAATCTCGGAATGGGGGGCGAAAAAAAGAGATGCGGAATTGGAGCGCGCCTAGAATAAAACCGCCGCTAGTTTCCAAAAGTGATAAGTTGACAAAAAGGCAGAAAGTAAAAAGGAAAAAAAAAAGAGTCGGGCTCCGTTCAAAGCCGCTCCTTGCCGTCCCCAGTATTTATTCTGGCCATTCCGCTTAGGTCGCGTCTCCACATTTGCCGCTTTTGGATCGTCGCCAGCTCGGTGTAATTGTTTATGCAAGATGCACCAAACTGCTTGATGCCTTTGAACTATTTTCTTTTGGGCGAGAGAATATTTATTGATAAATGGATGCGGAATAGGCTTTCCGCAGGCTAGGTCTCATCATCCAAGACAATACAGAGGTTTTACTATGCTGTGCCGCTGTACAAGGCCGTGCGCCTTTACTAGCACCAATTAGAAAATCATGTGTTATAGAGGAAGACGAAGCATAGACACCTAAGCGTAGAGTTTCCAAAGATAAATGTCGCTGGTGGAGTGTAATCTCGGCGTGTTTGATAACATGCCTCTGTAGATTCCCGCCATGTCCTGTGCGTCTAACCTGACATTCATCCTCTTTTATATAGTTGAACCGCCAACACGCCAACGAGACCAGTAGTAAATGTGAGGAGACCTGTCGCACGAAATGACAGGACAAATAGCAGTCGAATATCCACTGTGATACACACAACTCTTGTTCAACTACAGATCCTCAGCATACCGTTGATAGGATGTGTCACCCTCACACTACCAGGATAATGCTCGTCTAGGATATACTGCTGAGGCACTCTTCAAGTATCGAGTCTGGGAGACTATAAATACACGAAAATGCTGAATTTTGAGCTCCCAGTCGTGGCGTGGGCGGCATTTGCGCCAATGCATCAAGGCTGTTGGGCGCCAGACATGGCGTGGAGTATGCCGTCGTTAGCCGCAGGGCAGTTCTCTTGTAGTTGGCAACGGCATGAGTAATAACCGCTTGTAATAACAGAGTCGTTGAGGTAACTTGAACAAGCATCAAGGCCACGATGAAGCAAAATCAGTAGCTTTCATTTTATCAAGCAAGTATGAAGAATCCTCCCCATGGAAAACGCGGAATCCATCGCACAGGTCGGCGCAGACTAAGCCCCGCGCCATGACGGAAGTGGTGGGGTGGCGTCCGGTTCAACATGGTAAAGACTACACACCTCCGAAACGAGGAAACATATAATAAATACATCAGCACACCCTACCCCAAATACAAGCCGTAGCTCCTAAAACCCCAAGACAGCGATACGCGACACTTCGAACGTCTTCCCGTTCGCATCACACTCACCCCCCCCCCCCTCACCTGCCCGTCATGGCTGTCCACGTCGACCTCTCCCAGCGGGACATGAACGTCCTCGAAAAGATGCGCGACCCCGACTTCAACCCGGAAGCTAGCCTCGTGCTCGACGAGCGACTGCCGCGCGACCCGCACCTGACCGACCCGCACCTCTACGACGAGGTGTCGGCCCGCGAGCGCGCCATCATCCAGTCCCTGCAGGCGCTCGAGACGGAGCTCGCGCAGACGCAGGCCCCCGACAGCGACGAGCGCGCCGTCGCCGGCTACCGCTCCGCCATCACACAGCTCAGCGCTCTCATAGCCGCGCACCCGCAGTACGCCAGTGCCCGCAACAACCGCGCGCAGGCCACGCGCCGCCTCTACGGCGACCTGATGTTGCTCGGCGTCACCACATCCGCCAGCAGCAGCGCCGCCTCGATGCCGCTGCTGCCCGCGCCCGACCGCGCCGAGAAGCGCGCGGCGGCCGCGCTCGCACTCGAGGACCTGGACGCCTCGGTCGCGCTGCTCACGCCTGAGCGGCTCGCGACACCCATGGCCCCGACGGCGGCGCGCACGCTGTCGAGCGCGCTGACGCAGCGCGGCGCCGTCTACCTGCAGACGGGCAAGATGCTGGCCGCGGACCACCACCGCACGCTCGACGTCGACCCCGGCCGTCGCGAGAGCGCGTGGTCGGCGCATAACTTCCAAGAGGCCGCGTCGCACAACCTCGCGCTGGGCGGCCGCTACGGCAACGAAATCGCAAAGAACCTCGCCGTGAGCGTCAATCCGACCGCGAAGCTGTGCGGCCAGATTGTCCGCGAGGCGATGCGCAAGGAGTATGGGCCTGGCTTCATGGGACCCGAGGCTGAGGAGTAGAGCGCCATTCACGATGCGCCGCAGAAGCTGGTCCTCGGCTGATCGTTTTCTTTTGTTTGGTTTGTGTGCTCATTGGGGGTATCAAGATCGTATTACTATACAGTAGCTACTAGCATTGGGAGGACATTATAATGGCGTTTTGGTGTCTGCTTTATGACGCTTTTGATGAGACCGGCGCCGATTTAAGACCGAGTCGGCTATAGAAAACGAGTCAGCAAATATATAAAAATGAGAAATGGATCAACACTGTGAGTGATCGTACCGGAGTCCTGTTTGAATCGTTTGGCTCGTGCTGTAGCCCTTGGCCTCTTCCTCTCGGTTGATGCGTAGGCCGGCCGCCGCCAAACCAATGACGACCGCAAAGATGGGATCAGCCACCTTTGATATAATGTAAGTCGGCGCAGGCATTTTGAGTACCGGCAAATGCAGCTCTGAATGAATTGGTTTCGGGGTGAGTGAGCTGTCGAGCAACAAAAGTCCGAGATGAGGTGATGACTAAGAAACCGTTCCCTCCAAACTGAGATCACGTGCAGTGCATCCCACCTACTGCACACTTTTGCTTCATGCTTCACGTGATCGGGCACGCTCGCTTGGGAAACAGCCCACAAACCCCAAAAAATTTACCAAGCCCAAATTTACTGTATCACGGCTTTTGTGTCCCGAAAGTGTGTTTCTGAAAAACCTCTGATCCCACACACCACAGCCCCTCCGCCCGACAAGATGAAGTTCCTCAAGGTCGGCCGTGTCGCCATCATCACCCGAGGCCGCTATGCCGGCAAGAAGGTACGACTTTTTAAATTTATTGGGAGATTCGCCGTTGCTGGGTTCGGAAGAGATTGGTCGCCGCCAAAAAGTTGGACAGGGTCTTGAGAAAATATCCAACGGAAACAATGAAGAGAGAAAGCTGCTACGACAATGCGCATACGAATTGACATCCGATTACCGTCATTGATCATTCACCTGTGGTCGATTTGCTAAACATGCGACCGAGCTACGACGGTATAAGGTCTCTTGACACTGGCATCGATTGGAACGACGCCATACTGAGATCGAGCGCAAGAAACGCTTCCGATTACCGTCACATTGCTGCGACGCTCCTAGATATACGTTTCAGCACCGATTTTGACCGACTTACTACAAGTTTCAATATCACGGCAGCTTCTCTCTCGATTTGGACCGCTGGACGTTTTCAAGAGACCTCATATCCTTGGTTCTTGGCCTGCGACAGCCAACTCTTCCTCCACGCCGAACTCACGAACCGCGACACAAACCCTTTTCCCCGTGCTGTCCGACCTCGCCCCATGCTAACCCTTTTCCTTAACCAGGTCGTCATCATCCAGCCCGTCGACAACGGCAACAAGCCCCACCCCTTCGGCCACGCCGTCGTCGCCGGCATCGAGCGCTACCCCTCCAAGATTACCCGCCGCATGTCCAAGACTCGCCAGGAGAAGCGCTCCAAAGTTAAGCCTTTTATCAAGGTCATTAACTACAACCACCTGATGCCCACCCGCTACACCCTCGAGCTTGAGGGCCTCAAGGGCTCCGTCACCGCCGACACCTTCAAGGAGGTCTCGCAGCGCGAGGACGCCAAGAAGACGGTCAAGAAGGCCCTCGAAGACCGCTACACCAGCGGCAAGAACCGCTGGTTCTTCACCCCTTTGAGTAAGTTTTCCTTGTGCTCGCTTCGCTCGATATGCACGGAGAGAGAAGTGAGGTTGTTTCAGAGGAGTTTTTTTTTTTTGCTAACGAGGTTGAATTTAGGATTTTGAGTCATACGGGATCCTTCCGTTATGGTCATGGGAGTTGGCGGGATGTAAAGAGCATTCGGATGGCACTTGAGGAACCCAGGGTTTTTCTTTTATAATGGGCTTCATGTGAAATTCGTCCAATTACAACACAAAAAAAATAAAACGACACAAAAATTTTACGTGAATCTCGCCTTTGCGCTGTGAAGACATGGTTTTGGCAGTGAATGAAATGGAGGCATAAAAGCAATGAGTATGTTGTCTTCTTTCAGGCTTGATATGATTCTGGCGTCAATAGCAAATAAACATGGAACACTTTCTCTACACCACTTGAACAGTAGATACTCAGTGTCTACACCACTATGTACAATTCGCAATCGACGCAGTATTTCAAATTCCAAATCATTTCTGCATTTCTATATGTATACTGTCCATTGTTCAACGCCGTTTAAAGAAAATGAAGGCTAGACTATTTTTTGTTCTTTTTTTGACGAGTTGCAGTTTGATTTTGGCATGCCTGCGTTGCGGACTTTTGCTGCTCTTGATCTTCGTAGTGCGTCGTGGCAAGCTGTCCTCGCGTCCTGCGCCTAGCTTGGCTAATTATACACGGGTCAAGGTTCCAAAAGTTGACACTTTTCCTGCGCTGCGCTCCATTGGGTTGTTGAGCTTGCAGACTGTATTACAAGCGGTGTCAGGTCTACACCGCGAATTTGCTCCTGACAAGTGGTACGTCGTCGGCTTTTGATTGTGCATTGTGACCAACTCAGTTGGCATCAGTCTTGCCTATCTCACTAGTGACGTCGGCAACAAGCCCTCCAGGATTGTAGTTGGGCGCATATGAAGGGGCCAGGCTACTGAACAAGAGGGCGACGGTGAAGAAGATCATGACAATGATGCTGAGCTTGCGCAGAATAGGCTTGCGAGCACCAAACTCGGCCCATTGGCGAGAGGCCTCACCAGCATAGCCCTTGAGCTGGTCGTAGCCGAGCTTGTAGTAGACCATGCCGCCGAGAGCGATTGAGTAACCGAAGAACTGCAGGGGAGTAACGGGAGTGCCCCAGATCATCATGGAGGCGACGACGAGCAAGATGTCCTTAAAGACACCGCAGAGGGTCAAGACGACAGCGGATGTCTTGCCAATCTAAGTAGACAATGTAAGCAAAAGTACGGCACAGGTGCAGAGATGGAACTTACAAGAAAAACCACAGAGACGTTGAGCATAAAGGCGCAAAGACCGTTCAGGAAAAAAGTAAAGAGACCGACATGGTAAACCTCGGCCATGCTGACCTTGGGGACCTCCCAGAACAGAGCAACGAGACCGTTCATAGCAGCACAGACAGGAGCAAAGTAGTAGAGGGAGACGAGGGGGTCCATCTTGAAGTCGGCAGAGCTCAGAAGACGCTGAACCATGGTAAGACGAAGGGCCTCGAAGAGAATACCAGCCATTTGAAAGAGAAAGCCGACAAGAACGAAGTCGATCTCGCCGAACGAGGCAATGATGACACCAACGACGATGGCGGAAACGTTGAGGAACTGCTTGATGTTGGGCTGCGAGACACCCAGGCACCAGCCGGCGAGAAGGACAGCGACGGGCGTGGTAGCCTTGAGCATCTGGATAAAGGCAACAGACAGGTAGAGGTAGGTCAGGTTACCGCAAATCAAGCTCAGACTAAAGAAAAGACCGATAGGGACAACGGCGCGGAGGTAGACACGGCCAGTCATCTTGACATTTTTGCGACCATCGAGGACAGTGGTCCAGCGGGCGAGGGCCTGGGTGACGACGGTAGCAAAGACCAAGTGGTAGGTGGTGAGGATAACAGGGTAGCCTGCGGATGTATTAGTTTCAGTATACGAGTGTCGTAAAAGGTGTCGCGGTCGAGTGGAAACGTACGGAATTTGAGGGTATCCAGAATCCACTTGTTGAAGAGGATGACGGAGGAGGAGAAGCCAATCCAAACGCTTGAACGAGTTGGTTAGTTACTTGTTCTCAAACTATGCGAGCAGAAAGCAGCGCGCAAGATGGACCTACAGAACATAGAGAGCCGGATGAATGCTGCCGGTAGCAGGCTGAGGCTTCTCCGAGGCAGGGTTGACGGTAGGGAGAACTGGCGCAGCGTTGCGAGGCGCATCGCCAGACACGCGCACCTTGTCTTCGGTAGACATGACCGGTATGTACTGTAGTATCGAGGATTGAATTGAGTGTGCAAGACGGCCGAACAGTGGTAAATAATGTTATTGTGAGATGCTGGGTATCGCGAAGCTTGTGGCCGCTGACGCAATCTCAAGGGGGGCGAGACAACGGGAACGGTTGGAGGAGCAGTGCAAACGATGGAGACGGGTAAAGAGCGGTTTTGGACGGCAACAGAATAGAAGACGAAAAGAGAAGCCAGGCGGTTCCTGTGATAGGAACACAAAGAGAAGGAATAGAATGGAAGAGAGACGAGACGCGCCGCGGAGGAAAAAAAAAGTTCGGGGAATAAGGTCTTGGCGAGGAGGATGAAGTCGTGGGGGTGGGAGGACGGGGAGCGGCGGAAAAAAACTAACGTTGCAGTTGATTAGCGGAAGATTAGGTGAAGCAAAAGCGGGCGGCGTGGAGCGCCACAATGGTAGGTAGGTAGCAAGGTAGGTACCTTCAACTGGGGAAGCAAAGTGAGACTGTTTTTTTGAGCTGATTTGACGACTCGGACGCCTCTTATTAGGCTCTCAACAGTAGCCAGCAGCTTACCTGATACTCTCTCAGGCAGAGTTTACAGGGGAGCGGATAGCTTCAGCTGAGGGGCTACAGTGGATTTGGCGCGCATGCTCAGCGGGCCGAGCACTGGGTCTCTGGTCAAGGTCGACCAGTCCTGGAAGAACACCTTTTTTCAAGTGCCTATTTCCATAGCAATGAGCTGTTTTCTCTATATAGATCCTCAATTCTCACTCTCGACTGATTGATTTTCAAAGTATTCATACAGCTTCTTTTAGTGCGTACTTGTGGTCCAGAAGACGGCATCGATAATCGACAAGTCCCTCTTCGGTTGGGAACTGGGAACTTCCATTGGGAACTTCCATTGGGAAAGGCGGGCAAAGATTCCTACCTAAAAATAAATAATAAACGGGAGTTAGCGACTGGCAGAACTCACTAGCGGCAGATTTTGCGCTAGAATTTGGCGGTTGGCGAGGTATGCAACTTCAATTTACGCCATCATTCATCATCATCTTTGAGGCGCAGCACGAAAAGAAGATGGTTCACATTCCCTTCATCTTTCAGGTCCTAGCTTTGTGTTGCATACTATGCTTCTCTGTGTTTCAGCCTTCTTTTTCTCACTCTTTGCATCTCGTGTATCTGGCCCAAAGCGACGGCAAACACTGCTCGGCAATGCTTTGTACAAAGACGAAGGTCCACCCCACCACCTTTACTGCTCACATCCGAAGTATATCACAGTCATTACAGCCATCACACACACTGTCTGTCATTCCTCGGATGGGTGGCACAGGACAGTTTGCTGCTTTTGCCCCTGAAAGTGATAGTCGGCGGGTCAAGCCAGTGATGCGTAAGAGGCGGCGATCGTACGCGTAGAGGTAGAGTGGGCTATGCATAGGTAGCTGGACGCATGTGCATGGTACCAGTATCAATGTCAAACCGCGCAACACCAGGAATATGTTACCTGCTTGTCGACTGCGCCCTTAATTTTTGGGGGGGCAGCCAGCTTTGATTGAAACGAACAAGTCAGTGAACCGTTTATCTTTCGTAGCGACTTTCATCTTGTTTGATATAGGGTTCTAGACCCTGTTGCAATACTGACACGACTTGAAAATTCCAAGACAGGGGTCATTATGGCGGGGTGCCGGGAGGGAAGTTAGCGATCCGCTTCTGAGCGGGGCCGCCCACCGGGCCACTGCAGCACTCAGATAAGCACTTCTCAGCGAATCAAGCCAAGCACGTTGGTTGTCGAAAATGGCGTCTGGTTGAAAACCGGTGCTGATATTGAAGGATGCTCGTAATTTAAATTCTTGCAACATTGGATGGTTACCTCCTTTTCTTTTTTTTGCCCCCATCTCCAGATACGGATAGCATTCGCCCGTTCCAGCTACGGCACCGCCTGCATAATGCATGCCGCGCCGGATGCTATTATTGTGATTTCATGCTCGTGTTTCGTCATCTAGACTCATCGTTAGCAACCCTTTCTTTCGCGTGAACAAAAAATCGAGGAGCCAACAGGGGACTTGCCACGAGGCTGACTCGCCTTGACGCACTTGGTTTCGCGGGAGGCTGTGGGCCGGAGCTGATAGCGTCAAAAGCCAAGTAGAAAGCTTGGCATCCCGCCCGTGGTATCTCAACGAAACGGTTGATGCACATATAAATACCATGTTCTTATATGGTAGATCTCCGACAATGACTCCAGCAAAAGCGGGATCCGTCCCCAGACTCTCAGTCCGAAAGGGTAGGTCCCAGAAACACAAAACAGAAAAAAAAGACGATTCATCAACATGAAAATAGGGAGCACGTGTTACTACCGGCACACACTATAACTATTTCATGAATCAGTGTCTCCGGCCCAGAATCAGTGTCATGAAAATATTTTCACATAGTAGCCGCTTCTCCCTGTAATCCGTATAGCTCGCATTAATACCCTTAGCTTGTCTTTGACAGTAGGTAAGGTAGCCTTCTTGCTTTCGTCGTCCATAATTGTTGCGTCCGCACGTTATGTCTCGATGCCATGTGTCCATTCCAGCGTTGGTCGAGTTACGTCTGACGCAATTAATGCTTGCTTTTGGCTTGTCAAGCTGGTGCAACGCCGACGGGGATGAACGGTGATCTGATGTTTCGGAATTGTGGCTACATACCCAAAGGCCAACCCACGTTGCCATGCTGTGCACGCCAGAAACGTGCAGTTTTGTTCTCCGTGGTTGAATGCTTGAGTGGCACAGTGGCAAGTGGATTTGGGTCATAAAAACTAGCGCCCATCTTTCGACAGGCGCCAGAAAATTGAAAATGCTTATTTGTTTGACTGCCGCCCGAGAAGAGACTTTAGCGAGCAAATGCAGAGACATCAAGGGCTATTTGTAAATCGGCACAAGGATCCCCTATTTAGCGTGCCTTCCAGCTGCTAGCTGGGTGTTGGTTGGTCGTTGAGTGAGGAGAATTGATGTTGACTTTCTTTTATTCACGTGCATTTTGATAATCGTCGTAAATGTAGCAAGATCAGCCACATTAATATGTGAGCACGCGGTAATGATAGTCAGGGGTTTGTAGATCGAGTAAGCTAACTAATCTTTGACCAATAAGGTAGTACATGTTTTGCTAGCAGTTGGCAAAGCCGAGTATCGTGGCACGACATGACGGATGATGTGCAGAGCTTGTCGCACTTGAGACGAGGGACATGTTGTTCAAATTTCTGAATGAACCACTCTGGTGGATTAGGGGAGATTACGGTAATAAAGGCTCCCGCTAGAGGCATCTTGAGGCGCAGATTGCGAGCTTCTTCATCACAGACCTGCAGAAACTTGGCAGCCACTCCAGCCAGTGATGACCTAGTTAGAAAACAAAATGCACGTGTAATTACCAAAGTAGTGCAGCAAAGACCAGCGAAGAGGTGCCAGGCTTGGTTCTGGCTTGTAATTATAACCTGCTCCTTGTGTGCACGTCTTCACATGTAACACATATGGCTTGAACTACCCTGCAGTGGTATCTACGAATATAGCAGCGACGGGGGCAAGTCGTGGCATCAAACCTGGCTCTCCCGAGAGATATGGTGATATGGGTCTTCGAGGTGATTATCCTGTCGCTGCGGAGTGTGGTGTGTCATTGGAATTCTTTGGAGGTTCTTTCTGCATGGTGACATTGAGCGCGGATCCAAATTAGCAGCGCCTAGCGAGGTGGCATTGGCTGCCTGTTCATCAAACAACGGAAGCTGCGTGACGAGCAGCCAAACACACCAATATCATGGTATTTATGCCAGCAGTTCAGAAAGTCAAGCAATCAACAAGCTGTCGGCCGGAGTTGTCCCTCAAGATTTCCCCAGCTTCAAACGATCGACGGCCCATCAGGTACCTATCAAGCCTGAAGTCATAAGGTGGGGCAAACTAGACTACACACGTAACCACCCCCCCACCCCCTCGCCAGAAGCCATTGATTTTAGCGTCCAAGACCAGTCGGGCAGGCTCCATTTCAATTTTCCGAGCGCTCAAAAAGAGGTTTGAGAGTTTCTCAGGGGACAATGGCAGAAAAAAAGGGTTTGTCGCGCTTTTGGCCAAGCTTCTGTGTACCACTTCCGCCTCCTCACCGTCTGCAGTGTTGGCGACATTCTTTTTCCTCTCATTATACCACTTTCTGCTTATCTGACACTGTTTTCTCGTCTGCGCTGCGCGTTGCATTTTCGTATTTCTTCCAGCTCCCGTCCATTCTTCGCAACTGTTAAACTTGGCACGCTTCCCCCACCGTTACAATGGCCGCCCACCAGTAGGTAGCTTCACCGTTTCCCACCCCCGCAAACCGCCTGCTCCAACGAACAGACGTTGCTCGACGTCGGCCCAAGAATACGAGCTTTGCAGTACTAACAAACGTTGTCATGCAGACACGTTGATGTTCTCGTCATTGGCATGGGACCGACTGGTCTCGGTGCCGCCAAGCGTCTGCACCAAATCGTGAGTCGCTGCCCTTCCATCCCACGCAAACGAGCTTCTTCCGTGCTAACAAGCCACAGAACGGCCCCTCATGGCTGATTGTCGACTCTGGTGACAAGGCCGGTGGTCTTGCCAGTACTGATGTTACTCCCGAAGGCTTCGTAAGTCTCATCTCCAGCTCGTCGTCACACAATTGGTATCTTCCCGCTGACCATGCTGGTAGCTCTACGACGTTGGCGGTCACGTCATCTTCTCCCACTACAAGTACTTTGACGACTGCATCGACGAGGCTCTGCCCAAAGACGACGACTGGTACACTCATCAGCGCATCTCGTATGTCCGTTACAAGGGCCTGTGGGTTCCTTACCCCTTCCAGAACAACATCTCTATGCTGCCCAAGGAGGACCAGGTCAAGGCCATCGAGGGCCTCATTGACGCCTCCCTTGAGGCTCGCGTTGCCACCGGCAAGCCAAAGGACTTTGACGAGTGGATTTTGCGCTCCATGGGCAGCGGTCTTGCCGACATGTTTATGCGTCCCTACAACTACAAGGTCTGGGCTGTTCCCACCACCAAGGTAAGTCACATCTTCCCGCCGCACAGCTCTAGGCATGAGCTTTGACTGACTGACTCTTCTCTAGATGCAATGCGAGTGGCTTGGTGAGCGTGTCGCTGCCCCCGACGTGAAACTCGTCACCAGCAACGCCATTCTGGGCAAGGTCGCCGGCAACTGGGGTCCCAATGCCACCTTTCGCTTCCCTGCCCGCGACGGCACCGGCGGTATCTGGATCGCCGTCGCCAACACTATCCCCAAGGAGAAGAAGCGCTTCGGTGCCCAGGGTGAAGTGACCAAGATCGACGCCGAGAAGAAGACTGTCAGCTTCAAGGACGGCTCCACCGTCAGCTACAACAAGCTCATCAACACCATGGCCGTTGACGACCTGGTGCAGAAGATGGGCAATCAAGAGCTCATCAGCTTGTCCAAGGGACTGTACTACTCTTCTACCAACGTCATTGGTGTTGGTATCCGCGGCGCCCGCCCTGAGCGTATCGGTGACAAGTGCTGGGTAAGTTTGCATCCTCGCCGAGAGACAGTCAAATCAAACGTGTTGACGCTGACATGACAATAGCTGTACTTTCCCGAGGACGACAGCCCCTTCTATCGCGCGACCATTTTCTCCAACTACTCCCCCTACAACCAGCCAGACGACAAGGTCAAGCTGCCCACTCTGTACCTGGCCAATGGCGACAAGGCCGCCTCGTCGGAGGCTAAGGAGGGCCCGTACTGGTCCATCATGCTCGAGGTTTCCGAGTCTACGATGAAGCCCGTTAATCAGGAAACGCTGCTCAAGGACTGCATCCAGGGCCTCATCAATACGGATATGATTCGCCCAGAGGACGAAATTGTTTCCACCTACGTGCGCCGCTTCGATCACGGCTACCCGACGCCGAGCCTGGAGCGTGAGGGTGTCTTGAAAGAGCTTCTCCCCAAGCTGGAGGTTCAGGACATTTTGTCGCGCGGTCGCTTTGGCAGCTGGCGTTACGAGGTTGGCAACCAGGACCACTCCTTCATGCTGGGCGTGGAGGCTGTTGATGCTGTCCACAACGGCGCGGTTGAGCTGACTCTCAACCACCCCAACTTTGTCAACACGCGCAAGAATACGGAGAGACGCCTTGCGCACTCGTTTGACTATAGCAAGTCCAACGACCTGCCTCTACGCAACTAAGCGGGCGACGGGATGAAGGACGGTGGAGTGACATTTACGCTCAGACGGAATGGAGGTGAATTCGAATCAAGGGTTGCTATGTATGGAGCCTCTTGGGTTGATATATGAGACGAAAAGAAAAAGTAGAATAATCTAATAGACGCCGCATATTGCGGGATGGAAACCGAGGGTCTCTTTGCTATGTGCTGTCTAATCCAAGGAATGGTTCAGCTAAATGACTATTCGAGTACTGTGATTGGTGACGACACATTGAATGAGTTTGGACGTACATGGCATTGACAGACAGCTGGCAGAGAAAGTCGCCGAAGTAGTTGGGCAATCGGTAGACTGCAAGGATGGTCGGTCCCCTGTACTTCTAGGCTGATCAAATTGACGTAGTATTGGACTACAGGCCTGCATATGTTGCGGATGAAAGAGGATGAAGCTCCGAGTAGTTTATTGTTTCCGCCCACTTAGGTTGGCATGCTGGTGGCTGGTTATCGCCCGATCTGCAGCGTCCAGATCGTCAACTGAACAGAGGGCGCTTTGTGGGAAGCGGTCAGAGAAAATGCATACGACCAGAAAAGCTGCAAGCTCAAGCCAGGATGCAGGGTTGTTGTGTGCCTGGCCACGAAGGTGAAGCCAGGGAAAGGAGATAGGCAAGAGGAATGATGACGGTCAGCTTTGGTTGTGGATAGTTATTGATGAGCTAAATACTCGGCGAGCCAAGGATCCATTGTAGTTCTCTTTTTTTACTTGAGAGTTTTGTCATTTTGGTTGTTGTTGCTACAAGGTGGGTGAGATGGAAGAGGGGACGGAGAAGAGGGGCGAAGGGGAAAGGAGGGGCAAGAATTGAAGCGAGCTGTCAGCGAGTAATCAGAAAATGAAGGGAGCAAAAATGGGCAAGAATGGAAGTGTATGGGGATATTTAGCTAGATGCAGTCAATTAGAAATTCATCTCATATGTAGATGTATTGGTTGTGACCGTTGAAGAGGGTTGATTCTCATTGCCAATAATGACTTGACACCAAGTTAAACTGGCTAGCACCCTGCTGTATCTTGCATGGATGTGGACGCGCAGGAAAGAAGCGCCAGGGAAATCTGGGCGGGCGTGCAGCGACTCCACTTGGCTCGCTTTTAATACCAAGAACAAGTATTGTAGCAGCACAAAGGCATGGTCAAGTGAGCGGGCGTAGACGACTCTACTAAATTGCCTAGCTGCTAAATTGTGAACTTTACTAAATTGTCGGCGGCTGAGACTGACGCCGTGGCTAAATGGTAGATGCCACCCTGTCACCTCAAAACTTGTCGCTGATCAAAGCCAAACCTTACCTGGCGCTGGCCTGCGAAGAACAATGCTGCCAAGCCAAAAGCGTGGCGGCACGGCGCCCTGCAAAGCCCCACTGTCAAAACCTATTCACGCATTTGGCATCTTGGGGGCTTTGCTTGCCCCAGCCGCTGCCCACTTGCTTCTTGTCCTCAAAATAAGGGAAAAAGGCAAAAAAGGTCTGGTTCTTGTACTTATTAATTGCTGCGCGGCGAAGCCTAGTCTCTTCTTTTCTGATCGGCAAACCTATTCTTCATTCAATGTGAATGACACTTCTATGATGATAGTCGTCCTTGAATTTTTGACTGGCATCTTTCGTAAATCGTGCTTCCTAGTCTAGTTACGCCACGGAAGTAGTTACAGGCAGTTGGCGCCTTCAGAAAGTCTACACTTTCGGGGTGGACAAGGTTAAATGGTGCTTGGTTATGTAATGTAGGAGTGAGTACGGATTAGCTTAATGGGTGTTTTGACATCACAAAAGAGCAGCAGAATGGTGGCATGTCAAGGAAAAAAAAAGTAAAGCTATCATTATATCAAAGTCCATGTAACGCCAGTAATCAAATGTCGCGTCGGCAAATTAGCAATCCTGAATCTCGAAAACAGAAAAAGATTCATCGAGCACAGTGGCTCAGTAGAATTCCGACCCCTAACCTTAAAAAGAAAAACAACAGATGCGCAGAAGCGCTCGGCCGAAAGACGTCTCTTCTCATTTTCATGGATGGTGTACCATCGGGTTACTCATTGGTTTCTATCAGGAAAAGTCTGGCCAACGGGGCGTCCCAAGACCCAGCCGAGAACCTCGGCGACTTTACGTGCGTTTGGGCCATTTGAACGCAGTGCGCCGACCGAGAAGTCTATCACGGGGCTGCAACGGAAATCCAGGTCTAAGTCGCGAAAGTTGATGGCACCTTGAACGATGCGGAGCATCCGACCGGAGCAGGAGAATACTGTAATCTTGAAGAGGGAAAGAATTAGCACGACCCGGTACGCAGTAAGGATCAAAGAGATGAGCAGACTTACTGGTATAACAGATGCTTGGTGGTACTTCGAGTCTTTAATAGTTGCGACTGCCAGAGCGAGGGTCGTGATCAGCTCAGCCGGAGACAAGCACGGGCGGTCCTTGACAGGGAGTTCATCGGCTAGCCAGCATTGCAAATGTGGAAATGCAGGATGAGAGTCTGTGATGCAGTCGAAATCAAGCTTCTCCTGGGTGGGGTGTATTTGGTGGAAAAGCTCTCTCGCCTCCCAATCCGAGTGAGGCAGGCTCTGCGAATTGATCAAATTGCGAGGCAATCTAAAGAGGAGGGAGAAGAAAAGAAGAATGGGAGTCTTTAGCCAATTTTGGTCCTTGTCATTTTGGAGAAAGGCGCGTCACTTACTCGGCTCTATTCCAGTTTGATTCCTGGCCCATCATGACGCCCATCTTCTCGTCCTTTGAATACTTCACGTGGTTAAGTAGTAGGTTGCAGAGCTCCATTGCTTCGCCGAGATAGAAGTCAAGACTCATCTCAGTGACGTCGTAGCCCGTAAAATCAAGGTCAAAATATGGCCGATCCGCCGACTTCTCGGACGCGTATTTTTTTAACCAATGGAGAACGATTTCTGGTCTAACAGGCTCGATGTAGGCCTGACCTTGGGTACCGGGTTCACCGGTCGCGATGTCGAGTTTCTGCACAGAAATTCGATACTTGGTGAGCAGTTGCTCTGGGGTGAAGAAGGGAACTTTTGCCAGTTTTAACTTGCGGACAAGTTCTGCGACTTTTCGCACGTTGTTTTGGAGCTGCGCAATGCTTGCAGGCTGCTGGCGAGCCTCTCGCCGCGGCAAGTTGGAGGACGACATTTGCAGATGTGCAATTTGCGGCTGGCGAATTGTGGCGAGAGATTCGAGATTCAGCGGAAGAAGTAAAAACAAAGGTGCCTAGACTGGTTGAAATTGCGACCCTGGCTGGATTCGAACCAACTGCCTCTCGTGGAGTCCACGAGAAGGCTTCCTGCGGCGGATAACCACTCCGCCACCAGGGCTAGTAGATAGTGATGAGTTAAGGCGTCTGTGTATTCGTTGTGGACTGAGTAGGCTGGTGCGCGTAGGCTGGCTCGTGGTGATATCGTCAAAGAAAATTATAGCTTGCAGGCCCTAAATCTGATGCCATTTGTGACGGATCGATGTGTCTGTGTAATCGATTAGTCGTGTGGGCCAGGTGTCAACTCACTTCGTAGTAATGGTTAATTAAGCGAGTCCCCCTTTTAGGCGAAACGCAAGCAGACGTTAGCGTCATCAAGCGCTGAGCGTATGTTCGTAGTCGTCGCTGAAGGAAGCCACTGTCAAGAAACGTCGCCCATATCCTGCGAGACCAATAGGCGCCTGTACAAAGAGAGCGCCACAGGAAATGACCGGCACAGATGCTTGGTTAAATCGAGATATACTTGCCAATCTCCGTCAGCATCCAGCAGACCCTTTGCCCTGTTGAGAAGCTCCGCGTCAACAATCTCCGTCATGAGGTTCCCCCTCAGAGATGCAGTGGTCTTGACCAGAACACGAAGGGTTAGGTACTGCGGCAGCCGAATGTCGAAGAGCCTGATTTAGGATCTGGGAAGTCATGGATAACGGTGCTCTGCACCCCATGTTGCTCCGCCAATTTGGCCCATCTGCTAACCGTGCTGGGCAACTGGTTTCGAAGTGACGCCATTTGCACAAGAATTGAAGTTGATTCAAGATGAGGATCTATGCTCGTCTACATCGTGCCTTTTTATGTGAAAGCGGTCGCGTCCGTTGATTCTTCTCAACGCGGTCGTGTGCGTTTGTAATTCCATTCACCCCACTTGATCGTCACCATTGATTGGTGTTGGGTTGTGAAAAAGGCAAGTGAAAACAAAGAGAGCGAAAGATGCGGGTATAGTTGACACCTCAGCAGCCAGTTAATCAACCAGCAGAGTCAATGAAACCGCAGAGTCAATCAACCAGCAGAGTCAATCAACCAGCAGAGTCAATCAAACAGCAGAGTCAATCAAACAGCAGAGTCAATCAAACAGCAGAGTCAATCAAACAGCAGAGTCAATCAAACAGCAGAGTCAATCAACCAGCAGCCAGTCAATCAACAGCCAGTCTTAGTTGACAGTTAATCAGCAACTGATCGATTTGATTTACCGGCTGATTTACCGGCTGCTAATTAACTAGCTGCTGACTGACTGGCTCCTGATTGTTAAGCTTTACTGGAACCCCGGGGCGGATCGACTCACTTCACTGCGCCAAGCGAGTTGGTGGCCGGGGGTCGCTGGTTAATAGCGGCTTGGGTCCTCGCTCCAGTCGCCAGTCACGTCTTTCAGAATCTCGCTGGAATACCAAAGTCGGGGGTGTCCCAATCCGTCTCCGGCGCCGTGCGCTTCGGGATCTGTCCCTGGCTCCGCAAGACGCGCACTGTCTGCACAATGGACTCTCACGACGGGCCGTGGTCCAGCACACGAGGGTTGTCTTGGCCACTATGCCAAGGTCTGCACCGTAGTCCCCCAGATGTCGTATACGATGAGGCGCACAGCGTCACGGTAACTAGCGCAAGTTATAAAATAATCAAGAGAGAATACTACGTATAACTAAAGAATGAAGTTTCGGCTTCGGCCACCAGCCCGTCTAGCCATTTAGCACCAGTTAAGAAGTACCTATGCAGCACGCTGCATTAACCAGATCTTACACACGAAATACCTGCCTAATCGCTGTTGGCCAGAGCCATTGACCCTGTTCGAGAGCGGTATATTGTCACCTACCTATCAACTACCGTACCTATCTACCTACCTTAGGCTCCCCTCAGCGCACCCACTTCCACAATACAACGTCCTTACAACCCACTGTACCTCTGTTTAACGCTCCGAGAGAAGGTCACACATTTGGTTAGAGGCACCAGCAGGATGTTGGAGCTGTTCGGCGTAGTAGCTACTTACTGAGAAAAAATCTTTCCTGTAGATATACAAAGGAGTACTTGGCTGCAGCGCGCTATTTGTGTTGTTGGATATTCAAAATCTGTTGTTGATTTAGCAGTCAAGCAGTTCACTGCAGTCTGCAGCCCTCCAAAAGCACGGCGCACGGCGCACCGCAAAGATCCACAGCAACCCAGTCTGCGCTCTCCACTGTCCAAGTAACAAGGTGATGTGGCCCAGCAAATTGCGCGTGCATCTGGCTTTTGCTTGCCCCATTGCCCCAGCTGCTGCCCACTTGCTTCTTCTCCTCAAATGTGTGCTGATCGTGCTGGCAGAAAAAAAAGCCCAGCACATTTTGTAACTAGAGGCGAATATCAAAACTCGCAATCGCTTCCAGACCGCGCACGCAAGGTAGCATCGTGTGAACGCCTTTCTTTTTTCCCTTGCAACTTTTTTTTTTGTTTCCTTTTGCCTCTTGTCCCGGTACGGTCCCGCCGCGGCAAAACGTCCACCGTCCCGCGACGAATCGGCGCCCGCTCTGTGTCTTACCCTACCACCATCGCCGAGGTACCGCCTCAGACGCATACTCTGGGCCACTTTGCGAGGTACCTGCCTCTGCTACGCTTACTGCCTTGTAAATATTCTTATTGCGCTGCTTGCTTCTTGCTCTTGGTTCGATCTTGCAGATTCTGTCCCTGTGCCCTGCTGCAAGTGACGTATTGGGCCATTTTTGCTTCTCTCCCACACACACCGCGCGCCGTTGAGTTGAGAAGCACCATTTTTACTCGCCAAACACCGCCGTCAATCGTCGCCGCATCCGATTTCGACCATGTTGCCCGCCCAGTCATATTCTCCGTTCGATTGATCTGCCCGCCCCGACGTCCTTTCCTCCTCCTTCCACCCACCTCGGCCTCCTCCGCCGTTCAACGTTCTTTGTTGGGCCATTCCGCCCCCTTTCTCTCCTCTACAGACTACACGTCCATCGCTTTTGGTCTTGCCACGCTCCTCGCACGCCAACCACACCCGCAGCGACACCCGCCAGCGCGGCCGCTCCGGTTGCGCGCCGCCCGCCATCATGGTCGGTGCCGGTGTCGTGACAGAGGAGGCCCTTGACCCCCCTCCGCCTCCCCCACGTCTTTTTGAACGCCTGCGCCAAATTGCCGGCTATACCTGGGACGAATCTATTCACCCTATTCACTCGACATACGACTACTGGTAAGTTTTCTGCAGCCTGTTCCTCGTTGCCCACCGCCTCAATCATGCCGCCCTGTGGCGGCTCCTCATCCTGTCTTGGCTTTCACCTGGCCGCTACCCTTGTGTTCCCCCTCTTCTAATTCATGTTTCGTGCTGCAGGTACGTCTTTGGGACTCGATTTGTGCCACAGGCCCCGACACCTTCCACCTCGTCGCATCACACACCGAGCTCTACACTGCCAGGCAAGCTGCGGCCCTCCACCTCGGACCATGCCGGCCAACAAACTCCGACATATACCCAGGACGGCGACCCCCTCCCCTCGCCTTCCAGCTTCCCGCGCCCGCCCTCTACCGCCTCCTCTACCTCTGCTACCGAGTCCTCCTACGCCGAAGAGCCCATCGTCGCCCGCATATCCTACCATACCGTCCGCGAGGAGCGCGCTTTTCAAATAAGCAAAACCTTCTTGGCCAAGGCCGATCCCCACGCCCACCACATTGTCAAGCCCATCGATCTCATAAGGCTGCCACCTACCTCGGGCGATCGTGGTGCCCTGGTCGTCACCGTCTGCCACCGTCTGGGCCCCAACTACCTCTTTGATGTACTCGACATGGGCCCCGCCCTCTACAGGGCACGCAAGGATGGCGAGTCCTTTCACTCTTACTCCGAGTTCGAAGCTGTGCCCAAGCAGGCTATTAGCTTGGAAAGCTTTCTTGATTTCGCTATAGGCGCCGCAGAGTGCCTCGAGATCCTCCACCATCACCACGGTATGATCCACGGCGAGATTCGTGGCGATGCCTTCCACTTCAACGCCGAGACGGGTCGTGTTCGAATTGTGTCTTTTGGCTCGGGATTGCGATCTTTTGAGCATGGCCTGACTAGCACCGGCTGGTCGACTCTGTCCAAGGAAATAGGCGCCAAAAATAAGCTCCTCTACATAAGCCCCGAGCAGACGGGCCGCATGCCCGCTGAGCCCGATAGCCGCACCGACATCTACTCCCTCGGCGTGCTATTTTGGACTTTACTCGCCCGACAGCCTGTATTTAGCGGCGACAGCCCCCTCGACATCGTCCAGGGCGTTTTGAACAAGAAAATTCCCAACGTCACCACTATTCACATGGGCGTCCCTGACATCATTGGACGCATCATCCAAAGGTGTACTGCCAAAAATGTGGCTGACCGCTACCTCTCCGCCAGTGGACTGCGCCACGATTTGCTTTTGGTGCAGGAGTACCTTGGTAAAGGAGATGTACAGGCTCTTGCTGACATGCAGCTTGGTACCAACGATGTAGCCTCTTTTTTCCTTTTGCCCACGGTCATGATTGGCAGAGACAAGGAGAGGAATGAGCTGCTTCGTGTCATTGACCGCGTTTCCAGAAGTCACTCGATACACGCCGTGGGCCCTCATCCTAAATCCTCCGACGGCTCTAGCTTCCTCAACGACGTCCTCGCCGATGACGCCTCTAGTGAAGGCGCTAGTTCCACTGGTGACGGCAACACCCGCCGAAGCGGCTCATTCACCCATGCCTCTATTAGCGATCAAAAGACGTTCAAGACCAGCTTTCAGTCCTCGCTGCCGGCCGATTCGCACAATTCCGACAGTGCCTCCACCTCACACTCGACCAACACCGTCCCAGCGCCTCGTATTACCCGTCGCTGGGAGCGTCACCAGTCCATGTCAAACGACACTCACTCGGCTGCCGATAGCTCTGCCTATGACGGAAGCCGTCACGGTGGTGTGGATTCTGGGGCGTCCACCTTGTCTCGACATCTCGGTACGGCCAAATTCAGGCGTAGGGGTCAATGCGAAGTCGTTGTCATCGAGAGCGCTGGTGGCATGGGCAAGAGTTGTTTGATACAATCTGTACTGCCTGATATTCGCAGACGTGGATATTGTGCCACGGCGAAATTTGACTCGGCTAGAAGAGCTGCACACGGTCCTCTCATTAAGCTCCTGTCCTCGCTCTTTAAGCAAATTTGGGGTGAGAGAAACACAGACACGCCGTTCCACCAGGCGCTGAAGCAGTACGTCCGCCCCGTCTGGCCCACGCTGCATAAAATTCTGGGTCTGCCCGAGTTTCTACTAGGCCCGGCAGATACCGTAGCATCTCGTACCATTTCGTTGTCGCAGAATCCGGCGCTACGGAATACCAATCGTGGTGGCAAGCGCAGAGGCTCCTCACCAGGTATATCACCCAGCCCCTCCGCTGGCGGCCCCAGTATGGCTTCCCAGACGGCCCATGATTTTTTGCGTGCTGGTGTCTCGACAAAGACGAAACGATTCGTCAACACCTTTCTCGACGTTTTGCGCGTCTTTACACACTACAAGCTTATATGCTTCTGCTTGGAGGACCTCAACTTTGCTGATGAAGAGTCTCTGGAGCTTATTTCACAAATCATCTCCTCGCGTATGCGAATGGTCATTATACTCACGCATCGGCCCGAAGAACTCTCAGCCGACAAGATGCAGAGCGTAGTGTCACCCCCCGAGATTCAAGAACTGCCCAAGAGTAGTCGACCAACCGTAACGAAGCTGAGATTGGCCCCATTGACGGAAGCCGAGGTCTTGAAATATGTCGCCACAACACTGGCAAGACCAACCGACGACATACTGTCACTCGCCATGGTCATCCAGGCCAAGACGGCTGGCAATCCGTTCTATATACGAGAAATGCTCAGCATATGTAACCGCAAGCGATGCATCTGGTACAACTATCGCGACTCGCAATGGCACTATGACCCAGACAAGATATTTGCCCAGTTTCAGGGCGAAAAAGACTTTGACGTGCTCGACACCGATTTTATTACCCGACGACTCAACGAACTGCCTGCCGCAGCTCGCGCCGTCCTTGCCTGGGCTGCTCTCATTGGGAGCTCGTTTTCTTTTAGACTCATTTGCCGTTTGATGAGTGGCGAGTTCGACTTTGATGACGGAACTACACTTTGCGCTCTCGACTCCCCAATGCAAAGTAAATACACAGAAGGCGAGGCTATTGAGGGTCTGCAGGCGGCTGTGCAAGCCTACATTCTTGTGCAGAGTGAGGATGAAGATCGTTTTCGGTTCGCACACGACCGCTACATACAAGCCTCTTCGGGCCTGAAAGAATGCAACGAGCAAAAGATGCACTTTGTTATTGCGCAAACGCTAATGAAATATTATGCTGATAATCCAAGGGAACGGACTGGAGCTGCTAGTCACATCTGCAAGGCGGTCCCCTTGATCAAGGCGCGCGTCCCGGAACGAGAGCATTTCCGCAAACTCCTCACAGATTGCGCCCAAGATGCCGTCGAGAACGGAGCCCGTCCAACGGCTTCCAAATACTATAGCAAGGCACTCCAATTGCTGCAACCTAATCCATGGGAGTCGGAAAATACCGATGTCAGCTATGACGAAACTCTTCGATTATACCTGCGCACGGCCGAATGCTATCTCTATATGAGCAAGCTATCCAAGGCCAACGATTTACTGACCATCATCTTTGCCAACGCCAAAACACCATTGGACAAGGCTCCGGCCTACATCTTGCAGTCCCGCATCTTTGCGCAAAACGGCAACTCCATGGCTGCTCTGATTTCACTCAAAGATTGCATGTCTACCATTGGTGTCAAAGTGGAACGAGAGCCAACATATGAAGCGTGCGATAAAAAGTTTGGGGCGCTGGCGACAAAGATCAAGTCAATGGACCGCTCCAAAATCACAACTGCCCAGCAGAGCTACGACCAGGTCATGACGTCAATTGGCGCCGTGTTGTCTGAATGTCTGAGTGCTGCCTGGTGGAGCGACTGCTTGGAGTACTACTATCTCACCCTGGTAATGCTTGATACCCATCTCACTCGGGGGGCATTCCCGCAGTCTGGCATGGCATTTCTGAACATGGGGGTCATAGCTCTCTGTCGCTTTTCTATGGCAGAGTTTGCAGTTGAGCTCGGTATCATGTCACAGGATCTGCTCTATGATGGGCTCGATATGTTCTCCATTGCTCGCGGTCAAATGCTTCATACATGTTTTCTTGCGCACATTCATTGCTCCTTGCCGCTCGCCGTGGCGCAAACTGAAGACGCTGTTGAATTGGCTTCTGTGGGAGGGGATCGAATGTCGACTATTCTCAGCTATGGACTTACTGCTCATGCCAAGTTCTTTGCGAGCGAAAATCTTGATGACTTGGAGAGCTACTGCCAATTTGCATGCGAAGAGATCCCTACCTGGCTGTCTGATACAAGAGGTGGTGTCATGATTGTGGCTATTCGCCAAACATGCCGCGCTCTTCAAGGCAAGACTCGCGTGAACGATGCTATTGACATCATGTCTGATGACCAGCACAACGGTCCTCGATACAAGAAATGGCTCATGACGCAGGAGCAAGAGAGCAATCGTGCCATTCTTCTATACGAAAGTGTTGAGCTGGTCAATTTATTCTTATACGGGCATTATGAAAGAGCCGTTGAACTAGGCAGAAAATGCTTCAATCACCTGAATGCCATTTGGTCTGCACGCAACAGCCGGCTCATTGTGCTGTTTTACGGTCTAGCCCGGGCTGGACAGCTTTTGAGACAGATGCAAGATCCGCGCTCGCCAACGGCCAACTTTTCAGCGCAGACACAGGAGATCGTCAAGGAAATGCAGGGCTTCGTCGACAAGATTAAGCAGTGGTCAGCAGTGTCAGACATCAACTATCTCTGTTGGTCACGGCTGCTAGAGGCACAGATAGTGGAGCTGGTTGGAGATCATGGCGAATCGGTGCAGCATTATGAAGAGGCACTTGATCATGCCAGTGAGCATGGATTCGTCTTTGAAGAGGCGCTGGGCAATTATCTCATGGCTGGATTCTTCCTTCGCCGGCGTGCGAGACGATCCGCACGATCCGCCCTGCTCGAAACCGTCGGGCTCTATCGTCAGCTGGGTGCTACCGGAGTAGCCAGAGCCATTGAGGAAGAGCACTCTTTGCTGCTTCGCGGACCTACCCGAAGCCACCAGACAGCCGACGCAGCCATTCAGACAGATTTTGTGTCGGACGCCACGTCGGACCAGTATCCTCACGCGGATGGAGAGGACGACCACGAGCTTTCACGAGTCAATTCTCATACTCTTATGCAGGCCAAAGGCGACAGGATAGGAGCCTGGCGCGGTTCCATGACTATGCAAAATGACGATGTGTCGGGGCTCCCCACGCTCGACATGATTGACCTGCACGCCATTCTGGTTTCTTCCCAGGTCATTTCCTCCGTCTTGCAGGTTGATGAGCTGCTCAAGACTATGTGTGATGTCATTCTACAGACTTGCGGCGGCTCGGCGACTCTGGCGGCTATTGTAGTGCAGGATCCTGATGGAGACGGCAATTCGTGGTGCATTGCTGCCAGCGGTGATCCCGAAAAAGGCGCGTCTGCACACAACCCGGGACTTCCACTTGCCGCAAACTCATTAATTGCGGACAACGTCGTGCTGTACTGCACACGCTTCCGCGAAGCTGTTTTCATCCCTGACCTCAGCGTTGATGAGCGTGTAGGCAACGTCAACGACACGTGGCTGCAAAAGAATCCACTTGGAAGATCCATCATTGCCATTCCCATTACGCACGGCGACAAGCCACTTCTTGGTGTTTTATATATGGAGGGCGAGCCTCGATCATTTACAGATCGCAATGTTACTGTGCTCCAGCTATTAGTCAACCAACTGGCCATCAGCTATTCCAACGCCCATACTATGAAGAATCTCGAAAAAGTGTCAGCAGAAAACCGGCTGATGGTGTCTGTCCAACGCCAGGCGCTGGAAAAGGCGATCGAGGCGGAAACCAAGGCCAAAGATGCTGAAGCCGAAGCCAACCGCAACGTCAAACTCGCAGAAGAGGCGGCCAAGGCAAAGTCCATTTTTCTGGCCAACGTGTCGCACGAGCTTCGCACGCCCCTCAACGGTGTCATTGGCAACTCTGAGCTGCTCCGGGATAGTGACTTGAATAGGGAGCAGCTGGAGATGGCCGACTCGATTCGAGTGTCTGCTGATCTTCTTCTGACTGTCATCAACGACATTCTCGACTTTTCCAAGATGGAGGCGGACAAGATGAAGCTCTACATTATCGCCTTTAACCCTGAAGAAATGGTTCGCGAGGTCGTCCGTGCTGTATCGTATAGCAACCGTGAGAAGACGTCCAAGAAGAATGTCAAGATCATCCAAGATATCAACTTGCCATCGATGCTGATTTATGGAGATCCGATTCGCCTTCACCAAGTTTTGGGTAATCTAATTGGCAACAGCCTGAAGTTTACAGAGGACGGTTCCATCACGATTGGAGCTCGCTTAGACTCGGAAACGGCCAAGAGTGCGACTCTCACCTTTTGGGTACGAGACACGGGCATCGGCATCCATCCACAGCAGCTCGCGAAGCTGTTCCAGCCATTTAGTCAAGCCGATGCTGGAACGGCGAGAAAGTATGGAGGCAGCGGTCTCGGTTTGAGCATCTGCAAGTCTCTGATTGAGGTGATGATGAAGGGCAAGATCCGGCTGGATAGTGAAGAGACGGTCGGCACAACAGCCTGGTTTACAGTCGTTTTTGAGAAGACGGAGGCGGATGTTTCGGCTGGCGATGCGCTGGCCAAATCGTCGCCGCCGATTGATCGATACTCGAGCCTGCCGCCGAGTTTCGAGCGGGCAATTGTTTCGCATCCGCCGATGAATCTGTCCAAGCTCGCAACCGAAGATATCCGCATCTGCATTGCTGAAGACAACCCAATCAATCAAAAGATTGCCATTCAGTATGTGAAGCGACTGGGCTACTGCAACGTTGTGGCGTATGAAAACGGCATGAAGGCGATTGAGGGTCTACGCGCCAAGGCAAAGGATGGACAGCCGTACCACATTATCCTCATGGATGTCATGATGCCTGTCTTGGATGGCTACGAAGCTACGAAGCTTATTCGCAAGGACCCTATCGAGGCTGTTCGAAAAGTCCTCGTCATTGCCATGACGGCTTCGGCGATTCAGGGCGATAGAGAAAAGTGTCTGGCGGCGGGCATGAATGACTACCTTGCCAAGCCGGTGCGCGCCGATGTTTTGAGGCGGAAGCTGGACGCCTATGTTAATGCGCCAGAGCATGCATTCCCGACACCGTCGCCGAGCCCGCTGGAATTCTCGCAAGCCGAATATGACGCGAGAGTCAAGATGATGGCGGAATCTGGCAGCGAGCAGACATTGAGCGGCCAAGGCTCGCCGACGGACGCCAGCATGGACCCGATGGAGGAGGGCGCTGTATTTAACCAGCCGCTCAACTCGGAGGGGCTACACGCGTGCGACAGTCCCATTTTTGGCTCTTCGACGCCGTCATTTCCGTTGCGCAGCCGGTCCGCCCACAGCTCCATCTCGACGAATCCCAGTTTATCAAATCTGTCCAGCGACAAGAAAGAGGGCAGCGGCGGGCGGGCAAGTGCCGATGACAATGGAAAGTCGACGGCAGCAGACAAGAATGCCACCTTGACGAATGGCCAGAGGGACAGTTGATGGGCTGCCTAACAACCAAGACTTCTATGAGCATGCGGAATTGTTGGAGCCGCCGAGGGTTGTCGCTAATGTGTATCCATACCCGATTCCCTTGTTCTCTTTGGGCATTTGTTCTGCTTTTTATTCATCTTTAGCGAAAGTTGGCTTACTCGTTTTACTTTATTGCTTTTCTCGTCCCATTTCCTTGGATTAGAATTGGCGTTGATAGCATATGGTCATGACACGAACGGGGAAGGGAAACGAGAGCGGGACTTTTGGTTTATCAAAGCATTTTTTTTTTTTTTTTGATTTTTACGAATTTATTCCTTGATTACTCATTGTTACATTTTCCTAGAAATTTGGTTTATCAAAGCCTTTTTTCTGAATTTTACGAATTTATTCCTCGATGACTCTTTGTTACGTTTTCCTAGACTTTTGGATCATGAGGCTGAAACGTGTGTATGTAATTCGTTGCTTGCACGAGGGCAGATTTCTCGGGCATAAAACAAAGGTATAGACAATGAGCTCGTGAACCTAGACACAATTCGTAACTGAACTGTGTAATGTGTGCCTCTGTCAAGTGCTTCGCAAAAGGAGAGAGAAGATTTTGTTCTTCTCTAGCAAAAAAGGTTATAGACTATGAAGCGTTTTCATAAGCCTTTGCATTTGCATCATAGCCCAGGGAAAAAACCCAAGTTGGGGGAAAGAAAAACCCGAAACAAGACTTTTCGTAGCCGTTGCAAATCACTGTCTGCAGCAGTAGACCTTGGCGCCCCTCCAGCAATTCATCCGTTCTCGTTGTATCAGACGCCAGCCAGCCGGGCAGGAGCCCTGGCAGAAAGGAGCCGTGCCGAACCACAGGCAGGTCTCGTCGGCAAAGTAGTCTTTTCCAGCGACTGGTGTAGTGGTGCCGGAAGAGGCAACATCGGACGGGTCGTCTTTGGGAACAACTTTTTTTTGGTCAGTCTTGGCTCCAGGAACATATATTGGCCAGCTGGCATAATGCAAGAACCTCATGAGAGAGGCTTACCAACGGCTGCGAATGTGGCCGCAGAAAACAGAGCGAGGACAAGTTTGTAATGCATGACGTAAATAAGTGGTCAATGGAATATTGTGTGTTTATTGTAAGTGTGGATGATGTGTTTGCGTTGTTGGAAAAAATAGCAAAGCACGAGAAGAGCGGCTTTATATATACTAACTTGGGAGCAACGGGCAGCAAGGGTTCAAGTCTGGATTTTACTTGTCTCTGACCCTCCTTTCAGAAGTAGCAGTGTCGTGACGTTGAGGCTGAAGGTATCATGATCGTGTATCTGCCATGCAACGCCACAGGTGTTCAGCTACCCATGCTTGTCTTGGGGCGGTGGCGATTTTCAGGGTCCTATTCTGGAGCGATTGCCCGACAACACTACCAAACTACTCTTGCAGCATGCAAGTACTACGTATATTAAAGAGAATGCAGTGGTCAGAAAAGGAACTTTAGCAGGGTTAGTCTCTCACGCCCATGTCTTGGATGCTGGGTTTTCCAGATCGTCGCTTTGCTCGACTTTTTGGGGAGCAAGCGAATACCAGAGAGCATGGGCAACGCTCTCACAAGACTGTCTAATCTTGTTTCCAGAACAAGAACACGACATTTGAGGATTCAGAGACAACACACACCCCCCCGCTCTACCATGTTGACACAAGTCTCCCCGGACAAAGTCAAAGAAGCCTTTTGGTACCATCTTGGAAAGAAAGAATTGCTCAAATCTTGAGCGACGGCTGAAGGTTCGAAGCTGAAAGCTGAAAGGAACTGCACGGCAGTCGGCCATGTCGTACAGAAATGTCTCTGTCATGGTGCAGTCATGGCTAGCACTGCCGCTGGAGTCTGCTAGACACGGTCGTCTGGCAGATGTTCGCCTTGGAGCTATCGATGCACTCAGATGATTCTTTCTTTAGCCGGTAGTGATTGCAGAATGAGATTCAGTGTTGGATCTAGGCGTCAAGGTTTAGGACAAATCTCTAGGTAAAAATCTATCCTACTCAGTACACAGAAACAAGTACAGTATGAGCGGCAAGTAATGACTTTCGTTAGTCACAGTCAAAAGGCATATCAGACAGTGGCATTGCCGCAGTGGTATTTCGGACAGGTGTCTTGCTCTCCTCCCAACACGACACGACACGACACGACACGACACGGCGCGGCCCAACTTACACGACAGCGTTTGCCAGATGCACTATATTCCTTTCGCGGAGGAAAGCTGAGATGTAAGCAATATATGAGCAAGTGCCTAGAGAACGGCCCGACATCTTTGTCTTGTGCACAGATTTCAGAATATAATTTCGGTCGTGGCTGCCATGTCTTTGTAGCCAAGCAATACCAGATTTGCCGAAAATTGAAAAGCCGACAGCCAGAATGGCACATGACACTTGAATGATGGTGAGCTGTTATTCGGGAAAAATGCCACTTCTGCACAGTAGTAACAGCAGGCGCTGTCATGGTCAGCGTTTGTTTGCACACTGTGATTCCGCTTCACAAGGCAACCCTACCCTTACGTCTCTATGACCGCCGTCAATATTAGCTGGAGACGGCGGCTACACCACCCCAAGCAGTGAAACAGGTTATTGTCGCAGTTTTGTTTTTTCCAGATGTACCGCAAGAATCAAGTTGATTATTGTTGACGTGATGGAATTCCCATGTTAGATGGACGCAATTGGGTAAAACAAGTAGGGCCGTCACGGGTATTGAAAGCTTCATTGATATCGCTTTTGCAGATCCTACGCTTGATGGATGACCTCCGTTGTCGGAGCTGCTCTCGTATTTCTCTTCCGTCTCGCCACGGGCTTGTGCTTCAGTGTCCTACGTTCTACGTTGGGCAATTATATATATAGTAGTCGCAGTATTCCTCCCCTCACTTGAACCTACAGGAGACTTTAGAATGAATATTGACGTTATACTTTTAAAAAGAGGGAATTTGGGTATTTCGATAGAATCTAGTGGACATGGAGAGGATGTGGCGGCTGCAGGAGACGACGCCAAATATACAGGCCCGCGGCCGAGCGGGCGCACAGCGATGGCCTGGATTTCTATGATGCCGAAATCGTGAATGAAAATGGAATTCTACATGTAAAACTTTTCATTCACGAAGCGATAATGGCCAATGATGCAAAACAAAAATAGTCGGCATGCTCGTAAGCGCCTGGCAGGGACGGGGCAGATGACCTGCCAGAGTAGAGCAGGCAGGCAAGCCCACAAGAAGGAAGTTGATGGGGACCCCTCACTCCTGCACTGCAAGGCCAGGCAGCGAATACCTCATAAATCTTGATGGGTGGCCTTTATTTCCATCTTTCTTCATAGCCTTGATCTTTGCATTAGTCGAGAATTGCTGATTTTTTATACATCGTTTACGGTTGTATTCTTCCGGTTTCCTTATCCACCAAAGTTCACCATCATCACCTACTCTGGTACATCATCACGCCCATGTTCCCAACCCCGCCATGGCCAACACCACCTGCAGGTACCCGGGCGCCTCATCGTGTCTCAGTCCACAGCCTTCCCAATGAGCTACTTGACTGTATCCTCTCCCAGTTTGACGCCTCGTCGTCCATTGAGAAACGCTTCCGCGATGACGCTTCCACCATTATTGACGGCTACTACGCCGCGCGCGGAGACCGCCCCTCGCGCCAGCACCCGCTCAAGTCGCTGTCACTCGTCTGTCGAAGATGGCGCGCTGCCGCCCTACCCTATCTATTTCGGCATGTGCTCTGGACCTTTCGTCGATTGGAGGAGCCACCAGCAGCCGTGGCGGCGGCGTTAGGTACGAGGCAAGGTTTTGAGGTGCTGGCGTTTCTAAAAGAGCATGGCCTCGGGGCGGCGGTGGATAGTGTCACGCTGTACGTGCCGTGCCCGGAGCACCTGATTGATGACCCGACCGAGCTTGTGGGACGCTTCGGCCTGGTGCAAAGTGCCACTTTGGCAGAGACGACGACGGCAACGACGACGACAAGGCAAAGCGTCGACGGTGTCGAGGGGGGAGAGGGGGATGCGGACAGCGTCGTGTCCTCGGAGATGGCGAGCCTGGTGCTGGCCGATGTCGACGGGCATACCACGTGGTCGAATACCTGGTTCTGGGACTTGCTCTTCAGCGTCGTCGATCCGCTACGCCTGAGCATCCTGGCGGCGCCGGTGGTGCTGGCGACGATGCTCAGCCGCAAAGTGTATACGCGCTGCCAGCCGCTCATCATGACGCGCTACCATCTCCTCTCCGTCTCGCGTGCGGACCGAAGTAGTCTGCCTATGGCTTTAGAAGGCGACGATGACGACGGCGACGACGACGACGACGCCGCCGCCGACAATGACAAGGACTCGGCGGAACCGACGCCGACGACGACGGATTTCCACATCCCAATGGGCGCCAATTTGCCCTGCGAGCTCTTTGCCCGTTGCCGCTGGACCGCGCTACTCGCCAACGAGGGCTCCTCCGTCTCCATCTACAAGACTAACGCCTACGGGCACACACCACCCTCGCCGTTCCTCAGCCTGCTCGACTCGCACGACCCCGCCACCCGCCGCTTCCTGCGGCGCCATCTCCACCGCTTCGCCTACGTCGCCATCATGCCCATGGCCACGCACTTTTTCTCTATACTCGCCGCGCTCGCCCGCCTCGCCCCGCACCGTCTCGCCGAGCTCTTTATCCAAATCATGCCGCGCAGCGTCGACTTGGACCACATCCGCTACCACCTCGACCCCGACGACACCAACATACGCTTCGAGGGCCTCGATATACAGGACCTCGTCTTGGAGCGCGACGCCATCTACGGCATACTCTTTAGGTCCATCTTTCTCCCCGGCCCGCAGCCAGAGTGGGAGCCGCTCCGCGTGTTCGAGACGGGCGACGCTGACGCCGATACGGTGGCATGGGCCGAGTCTGTCAAGGCAGTGCGTGCGAGCACCTCTTGCTGGGACGTGGCAGAGCGCGGCCGCTTTGTGCGAGACCTGGCGCGCGAGGAGGCGAGACGGAGAAGAGAGACGAGCTCGGATCCTGTCATGTCATCGTCTTGTGCGACGCTGTGAATGACTGATGGTCGACGACTTGGCTTGTGACGAGGTGGAGTGAGGTTGGGCATTGCGTACTTTCATGGAATGGGGCGTTTTCTTCTTTCTTCTTTTTTGGATCACACTTTTAGCAGGGCTTCAAAATCAAAATGTTACATGTCAAACAAAAAGATTCGGGCACAATCGTGCCGCATGCATTCGGGTGTGACCCCCTTCTCCCCCAGTTTCTATAAAAGCTGACCAGCCTCGACGGGCGTCTACTTGTGATACGCCATTGTGTTTCCCCAACCCCAGATATGCAAAATTTGATCCAAAAAAAGTAAGAAAATGTACGTTGTACACGACGGACATGTAGTAAGTAATGCAGAAAAAGAAAAAAAAAAGAAAAGAAAAGAAAAGAAAAGAAAAGAAAAGAAAAGAGAGAGAAAAGACATATGAAACCCGCCTGTTGAAACAAGATGCAAAAAAGAATAACAACGGAAATTAAGTGTGAATACAGACCAAGCGCCACTTTATACATCGCTTTCGCTCAAATTACCACCCTCGTCGTCGCTGTCCGTCAGGTCGACAGCCAGCTTCTGCGCCTCGTGCTCCGTCATCTCGCGGTAGGTGCTCCAGCTGAGCGCCAAAAAGGCAAGCACAATCATGGCGCCGCCGAGAGTGGCGGCGCCACTCAAGGGTTGACCGGTGAGGGCCCAGTCGGCGAGGGCGACGATGAAGATGGTGAGGAGGGCGGCGACGGAGGAGAGCACGGGCGAGGTGAGCGAGATGAGCACGAGAAAGGAGCCGCTAAAGATGGCGTTGCAGAGCACGGCGAGGAGCACGAGGCGGCCCGTGGCGGCGTCGGGCAGCGCAAACTTTTCCCAGCCGAGCGAGTTGAGCACGGGGATGGGAATCCAGAGGACGAGGAGCGTAAAGAGGCCGATGAGGGAGCCAAAGGTGTTGGCAAAGATCATGCCACGGCCGGGGGAGACGCCGTCGGGCGGGCAGGCGAGGCGCTTGTAAAGAACCTCGTAGAGGCCGTAGAGGACGGACCCGAAGCCAATGACCATGTTGCCGAGGAAGCGGCTTTCGGCGCTGGCGTCGGGGCCGGAGCTGGACGTGCCGGCTTGATCACCGCCGGCGGGTGCGCCGCTGCCGCCGGTGTCGCCGTATGCGACGACGAGGACGCCGACAATGGCGATGAGTACGGCGACGGACTTGTCGAGGCGCAGAGGCTCGCGCAGCAGGGGTACGGAAAAGGCGTAGGCGAAGAAGGCGGAGCAGTTGTAAATGGCCGTGAGGTCCGAGGGCGTCGTCATGCTAACGGCAATGTACCAGCTGAGCCCGGCGACGGTGAGGGCCGTGGTGACGAGGGCCGTGACGCGGAGCATGTAGCGGGCGGAGCGGGCGCTGTAGCTCAGCGTGGTGCCAAATACGTCGAGGGTCTGCATCTCGACCATGAGGGCCGTCGTCTTGAGCAGCTGCTTGTGGCGGCGCCAAAACACGGGCCAGGGCTGGTCGAGGCGCTGCAGGCGCAAGATCAGCAGCTGCGCGGGCCACAGCACGATCCAGGAGCTGTGGGTAAAGTACATCATGCAGTAGGCTTTATCCCAGCCGAGGTCGTGCTGGATGTGCGCGCTCAGCTCCGTCTGCATGCAAAAGGCGACGAGGGAGACGACGAGGAAGAAGAAGGCGTAGGTGTACTTTTTGCGCGCGGCCTGCTCGGCGGCGAAGCCGCGCGGGGAGCGCGAGCGCATGGCCGTGGAGCGCCGCGAAAGGGCCGGCCGGGGAGCGAGGGCGGGCACGGCGGCGGCGCGGCCTGGAGAGAGGGTGCCATTGTTGGAGCGGCCGCGCTCGGCGGCATCGTCATTGTCGGTGGCGGCATTCTCGGGCTTGGAGAGCAGAGGCGTGCCGTAGACGCCCTGATTTGGTCGCGGCATTGGTTGCGGGAGAGGAAAAAAACTGTTGGGGAGAATGGCGAGTGGGAGGGAACACGAGAGTTGGTCGGTCGGTCAGGGCATGGAGGCACGCGAGCAAGAGAAAGCGATAATCCGGGTTGGGTCTGCTGAAGCTACCTCATGAGTCTGATGAATTGGGCGATTGAAGAAAACGGAGCTTCCGCAATGGGGTTTGCCGTTTTGGTCGTGAATCGGGAGGAAGCGTTCGCCTTGGCATGTATTGGTGCGAATAACGTGGGAGACCTGCAATGCGAACCACGTATGCAGTATGTGGGTTCCAAGTATTGGGGCCCGGTCCGGGCTGGAAGTCGGTGGCAGTATGGGAAAATTGAAGGGGGAACAAAGAAGGAGAGAAAGAGATCGTGAATGAAGGGGGCAGGGAAAAGGCGTTGGGCGATGTGGCTCGTATTGGCGGCCCGTTTTGGGGGACGTTGGCTAGCGACGACGGCAGGCGAGCTGGGAACAGACGGCTGAAGCCAGCCACTGAAACGTCACTGAATCAAAAAAGCCCACTGCGGAAGGGGGGTGGGAGGGATGATGAAGAAAAAGGGTCCAAGTGTGGGTTGCAGAAGACGACGCTGGGTGCCGCAGTTGCAGTGAATGAAAAACAACAATACACAAAGGAATTGTGAGATGTCTACTGGAGATGGTATTTTTTTTCTTTCTTTTGACATTGTCAGATTATTCATATCTGATTTTCTGGCTGCACAAGGCAGCCAATAAAGGTTACAGCGGCGGTGCGTACTTCGCCTCGTACCTCTCTAGGTACCAGTACCAACGATATGGAAGTTTCCATACTGGAGCACCCTGAGAGGAAGAGCGGGGAACATCATTATAGGGATTTCTAGGGGGTTGAATGGAGTCGCCTGCTTGTCTGACCCCGCTACAAGCGCCAAAAGGCGAAAAGACAAATACCTGCCGGCCAGCCTTGTCGGCAGCGCCGTACCTAGTACCTAGGTAGGTACCTAAGGACATAGGTACCTAGGGGTTCCAGGCAGCGTGCTTTGCGGCCGCATTGCCAAGCGCAGCACATGCGCGTCACTGGTCAGCTCACAGCCTCTGGTCACACGCACAAGTCATCTGCATGACGCCCGTTTTGTTTAAGCATAACTAGACGTCCCGCATTCTTCTCCTTCACATTGTTCGACCAGGTTATTTACACAGTTCTTGCAGGGTCTGCATCTTGGATAACCACTCGCATGTGCTTGGCGCCACAATCAGTCGCACCAACTGCTCACTTGCATCGCAGCAGCATGATGCGCGGCCACCTCGATCCGAACCCCTAAAGCGCGACTTCTTCCAACCCAGCTCTCCCAACTACTTGGCACCCGGCGCAAACAGCACCCGCTTCGTATCATACCCGTACTCTAGCTTGCCGTGCCAGTACGGCGCCGCATCCTGCTTGGCCGCCTCCCAGGCCCGGTCCAGCGCCTCGACAACATCGTCCGGCAGCGGACCCTTTTCGATGCTGTCCAGGTTGCTCTCGAGCTGCTCGACGCTCGACACGCCGAGGATGATGCCGTCGTTGCCGCCGTCGGCGCCAACCAAGTTCAGCTTGGAGTGGTGCGCCGTCCACCGCAGCGCCGTCTCAATCAGCGTCAGCCCGTGCTTGTCGACGGCCGCCTCCTCGGCAATCTGCAGCGCGCGAAACACGCCGTCCTTGAAGTAGCGGTCGCGGTACCGGCCGCCCTGCACGCTTGCCTCGTCCGAGAAGCGGCCGCTCTCGGGCACCGCGTCCTTGGACTTGATCTTGCCGGAAAAGAGCCCGCCGGCGAGCGGGTTGTAGACGACAATGTCGAGGCCGTACCGGCGGCACGCGACAAACAGCTCCTGCTCAATGTGCCGCGTGATGCAGTTGTACATGCCCTGGTACACGGTCGGACGCACCCAGCCGTTGTACTTGCACGTCAGCACCACCTCGGCCACCTCGTGCGCGGCAAAGTTGCTCAGGCCCAGCTGCACAAACTTGCCCGCCTTGTGCAGCTCGTTGAGCGCCTCGAGGGTCTCAGCAAACGGGGTGCTGCGGTCGGGGCAGTGAAGGTAGAGGATCTGCCAACCGACATGTTACTACTCTGGCTGGTAAATATTGACAAAGCTGACTCACATCAACGCAATCAGTGCCCAGCTCTGCTAGGCTCTTTTCCACCGACGCAACCACGGCCTGGGCGTTGTTGGCCCCCGGCTTGTGCGGGTACTCGACCTTTGTCGCCAGCGTGAAGCCCCGGCCCTTCCACCCGGCCTCGCGGGTAAAGGCCTCTTGCGCGCCATCAATGTAGATGCGTGCCGTGTCGATCTCGTCGTAGCCCCGCGCCCGCAGCACGTCGAGCGCCTTGCCCAGCGTCGCCACGTCGGTGATGCGCGCCCCGGCCTCCTTGCTCGGGCCAAATGTCATGAGACCCAGGATGACCCTGGGTTTGATGCGAGTCGGGACGATGAGAGGCATTGCTGTTTTTTTTTCTCCAAAATATATTTTTGTCTCTATCGATGATGTATGTGTAGTTGCGGGTGGCGAGGTGGTCCCGGACTAGCTCTGCTTTGTTTGGTGCGGGGGGTCTTGGCTCGCCCGCCATGTCGGCATCGTTTGCGAAGGTCCTTCCGCCGCGACGGCGCCGTTGCCCCTCCTCTTATCCCCGATTGTCTGGCTGTAGAGTCATGACGCGTCGTAGTTTGTAGACGGCTATTATGGCGCCATCCTTTGAAGTCGCCTTTATGTAACTGCTCATCACCCTCGACTTGTAAACTCGACGGTGGGGATGTCTCCTAGAAGACACCCTTGCGATAACTGGCTCTGGATCACTGACTCCTTTGCCTTGGCCGCGGGCCAGGCCCTTCTACACGGTCCCACGATTAGCCTGCGAAAGCCTTCTAATACCCTTCCTAGATTAGATAGATACCTTCTTAGGAGCCGCTCTACCTACTTCATCGGGCCTTGCCCTGGTAGGCGCCTTTTGCCCTTACAGGTACGTCACGGCGCTGAAGATCAATGCCAATACCAATACTCGACGGTGGGCGCAGTGGGAGTTTTAGCATGGTTTGCTGTCGAGGCCAACCAGCTTCCAACATGCACCACTAGAAGCTCCATGACGCCGCATCGTGTAAGAACCAGCACGATCGGACCACGAGAAGAATATTGCGCATAGCATTCGATGCGACGGCATCTAATGAGAATGCGTCTACTTTGTGTCTGATGAAGAAAATTGGTTTGGGGGCAAGCGAGCGCACGTCAAAATCAAGAGCCCAGCAAGAGATAGCTTCATGTCTCACCGAGCAGGGCAGGTTTACTAAGATGGCCGAAAATCTAAACCGTGCATCTCTCGCTACCGGTCCATAGTCCGTACGTACAGCGCCCCTACACCCTGGTTGTATGCATGTGGGTGAATGACTTGTCTGAGCGGCATACTACTGTGCAGTGCGTTAGTGGTCATTTGGCAGCTCTGCGAATCATGACCACGGAGAATAATCAGTTTTGAAAAGTTGAGCGGCTACTGACAAGAACAGTAGCAAGGAAACAGTAGCAAGGAACAGAAAGAATTGGGATCGCCGCTTTCCCCAATTAATGCTGCAGCACGCACCGCAATCTACTCCGACGCATCGGAAGGGCCTCGTCTTTCGGCGGAATATCTACTACGCAAAAGTCCCTCAACAAAAGCTAACGCTGCATTTAGATTAATGCCGGGTCAATGGGTTATATTCGGCTTCGAGTATTCGTGCTTTGAAGGGGCAAAATGAAAATCCCTCCCTGCGCATGCAGGACAATCGGTGAGTTGGCGGCAGACGCCTGCCCACCCGAGTCAAGCGCCACAGTGTCGCCCAAACGGACAGATGATTACTCCGTACATGTGTACGAATCTCATTAGTCCGGGGACCTCTCTTTCGAATGACCGCGGCTCAAATGGCCGGGACAGACTGAAGGAGCCAAGACCTCTTTGCCGAATCCGTGGGTGCCAATGCAAGTAGGTACTCTGCGAGCATTGCGGTAAGAGACGGGAACCGAGAATAGACCAGAGTGGAACGGTGGGTGTGCCGTCTACGTTTTAGGCGCTTGGGATTCGCTTGATGGAGGGAGACGGCATCAATAGCGCGGAAAGACTACCTGTCGTGCCGGTCAACCCTGTCAGCCGGTTGAGCAGCATGTTCGACAGCACGACAGGTATGCGTCGTGTGAGTGGGCAGGCCAAGGGTGCCGGGGCGTCATGACATCCAAATATTGGTGTCCAGTCCAGACAGGGTGCTGTGACCGATATTGGTTGCACGCGCGCTGATGGGGACCGGCCGCGTCGAGGCGGACCAGAGTTGCGCCGTCGTGCATCATGTATCTTTGTGATTCACGAGCTGATGAGACCGAGTAAAGATCGAGACTGACGCCCTGGCGTAAGCAGCCATCGTGCTGAATAGCGCGATACGGAGTACAAGGTGAAGGATCACCTGCCCTCACATCTGGCTTCTATCCCATTTCAGCATCTCCTCAACAACCGTGTATATATGTCCATAAAAGGCTCTTTCTTCCCCGCGCCAACTCGGAGAATTCAGCCACCGCTGGCGGGGTCCGGCGCGAAGCAAAAGAGCCAGTGGCGTCTTGGCGACTGTCGCTCAATTTTATACAGGCAATGAAAGAATCAACAGCATCCGAAATCGCTGAAAAGCCTCACACGGATAACAAAGGCGCTTGTTTGTCTGCTGACAGCCGCTGCACGCGTTCAAGAGTAGACGGTTGTATTTATCGACAGTTCGTGAGCGCAATACTCCGTATTCGTACTCCGTACGCAAGCGGATAACTCGAGATTTCCGGCGGCCACGCGGTTCAGCTGTCGACTATCATTATGAAAACTGGACTGGGCCGTGCATGGGGGAGCCTTGTCGTGGCTCGCTGGGGTTAGCCACACTCTTCCTGCCACCCGTTCCCCCCAATCCCCGCGTTGCCCCCGTTGTGGTGACAAGTTGTTTAGTGGTTAGTTGGTGAAAAAAAAGCGGCCATCACCTCCTTGTGTTGCTGAATCGCACTCGCTATTAATAGTGTCCGCCGGCCCGCTGCTAATAATAATCAAGCTTGATACGGGCCATACAGCCGGGGCTGGAGGGGGGGTATGATGGAGTCTGCTCAAAGGAAATCTGCCCACGTACTGTAAACTGGGCGGACCGTAACCCCCCACTGCCCTTTTGCTCGATGCAGCCGACAGCTGCCCGTAAAAGCAACCTCGTCCCCCCATCCAAAAACTCATACAATACATACATACACACACACACACACACACACAAATTGTCCAGAGGCCGGCCAGTCCTTGCGCATCCGGGACGTTGCTCCTTTTCGATGCATGCGCGCGCGCGAGCTTGCTCACTGTGATCCGAAGCCCACTGCATCTTGGCAGCCACAATCGATTGCGCAGCATGGCGTCGACCGCGGCGGATCGGTCCGCGGCCGAGGCCTTTTGGGGAGAGCTCTGGGCAAAGACATTCGGCGGCGTCTATGCGGCCTTTACATACGAGGAATTGGTCCTGCAAATATCGCCGCTGAGCCTCGTACTGGCACTGTCGCCTTTTTTCCTGCGTCACTACTCCCAGGCGCCAGTGTACCTGCGGCACCTTCCATTTCCACGCCTAAAACTGGTACGTCGTCAAGAACACTTGCTCTTGTCGCTCAAGCCTTCTCACATGCTTCTTCTTCAGTTCGCTGCCGGCTCTCTCATATGCCTGGAACTTTTAAATGTCCTTCTTCGCCGCATGCGATTCGACCCGCAAGCCGATACCATGGTTGCCGCAGCACTGATCGATCTAGTTGCTGCACTCACAATAGGCATCATGCTCTACATTGAGGAAGGTCACAGGATTCGTGCATCCAAACTAATCCGTGTATATCTTTTTTTGGGCTGCGTGATTGATGCTGCCAAGTGCCGCCTCTTCTACCTAGATCGAGGTCTGTCATCTGCTTCAGCCATCGCTGCTTCGGCTGGGGGGTTCCGGCTTCTTCTTCTGCTTTTGGAGGTATTTCCGACAAAGCAGCTTGTGGTACACGAGAACGCTTCCGTCGCCGCCGAGAATGAAACCGCTCGACAAGAGAAGAGACGCCGAGCCTGCTTCGTGTTCCCAGGGCTCTCCATTTCCAGGCAGCTTCGCATCTCCATCGAAAACGGCAACCTCATGCCCATTGCTGCCGAGTTTGCCTCTGACCGCTTAAATGAAAAGCTCAGGAATTACTGGCAGCTGAGTGTTGAGAAAGCAGACCAAATGGAGAAAGCGCGACGCACGGCACAAATCGACGGCAAAGCAGCACCACATCTCGAGCTGGAGAGCCTGATGACAACCTGCGGTACAGTCTGGGATACCGAAATCCGACGAATATTGGTGCCGCGGCTCATTTTCGCCATATGCACATTCAGTCAACCCTTCATTTTAAAGGCAGTCATTGATGTCAGTGGCCAGGATCATGCCTCTTTGCTGCGCAAAGCTTGCCTGATCTCTGCCACGCTCGCAGCCTTTGTCGGTATGACGATTGGCAAATCGTCATATGCACACATGAATTATCTAATGGTCACACGTTTACGAGGAAGCTTCATTACACAGATCATCGAAAAGACTCACCGTATCTCGTACAAGGATGCACGTGAATCTGCTACCGTCTCTCTATTGAGCACTGCCATTGATGGCATTGCCGTCGCATTACCCAGACTGCTGGAGCTTCCAATCACATTTTTAGAGACGTACTTTGGCATTTATGCGCTTTCATTCTTTGTTGGAAATTCGAGCTTCCTGGTGGTCGTACCCGTCTTGGTCTCCAACATCTTTTCATGGTTCTGGGGTTTTGTAACCGGGCCGGCGCTCTCAGCATACAACAAAAGCTCCGAAACTCGCGTCTCACAGACTTCTTCCATTCTCTATCAACTTGGAGCAATCAAAATGATGGGACTCGGCCCTACCGTTGCCAACTTTCTTCAGCGCCTACGACAAGAAGAGGTGAATCTATCGAAAACACATCGATGCCTCGAGACGGTACCCATGCCTTTTGTTCAAGTTGCCAATCTCGTGACGCCTGTTTGGATAGTTAGCAAAGCGCTTTCACAAGAGGAGTACAGCCAAGCCGTCCCAGCCAATGTCATCTTTCCTATTCTCGCTCTTGTTGTGGCCATACAGGGTCCTCTTGGTCGACTTCTTGACATGTACTCTACCGTATCGTCTCTCAGCAAGTATTTTGATCGGATTCAGAATTTTCTGAGCTTGCCGGAACGAGATGAGTGCCGCTTCATCAAAGATAAACACGCTCCCAAGCATCGCCGCATTCCGCCTAGGCATCAACAATTCGTCCATCCTGTCGAAATGGTTGACGTGGACATTGCACCTCCTGGAGTACGACAACCCATCCTCTTCCGTGTTGATTTTTCTCTCGTGCAAGGGTCAATCACGGCATTCATCGGTCCGCCTGGAACGGGAAAGAGCACACTACTGCATGGCATACTCGGCGAAGCTACTCTTGTGGAAGGGGCAATTTGTGTCCAAAATGAAGAAATGGCAATTTGTGGCCAGGTGACCTGGTTGCAGGATGTATCGATTTTGGACAATATCATCGGACCTTTGCCTTATAATGCCGATTTTTTCCAAAGGGTTATTAGTTGCTGCTTGCTCCAGAATGATTTGCAGCGTCTTCCCGGCAAGGCTGATTACATTGTTGGCCCCGGTGGCAGAAATCTCACGGCCGGTCAGCGCCAGAGAATCGGCATAGCAAGGACAGTCTATGCACGCACTGCAGTGATGCTGTTCGATGACCCTTTCGGCGCTCTCGACCGTAAAACGGCAGTGTCCATCATCTTTCACCTATTCGGTGCCAGTGGTCTCTTGAGGGAAATGGGCATCACAGTTGCTCTGGTGTCTTATTTGCGCGAGAGTCTCGATGTCTCTGATAGAGTTCTTCTGCTCGATGGCCGCGGTTATGCTTCCCTCGAGGACCAACCCTTCCAGACTCCCGCATTCGCAGCGGCCGTTAAAAGTGTATTCAGCTCTGTACCCGATGGTCCCCCTGAAGAAGTGGAAGACGCCGAAATGGAAGCGATACGCCGATCCATGAAGTTCGAATTGCAGTCGTCTCGTCCTACTGTTGGAGGGTCGACCGCTATTCAGCCATCGCCTACACGATTATCTACTCTCTATATTGAGCCTATCGGATACTTCTCCGTCACTTTATACATGCTGCTCATATTTTGTCTCGCTCTCGGAGAGCACTTTCCCAGTGAGATACGCATGGCCAATTTGTTCTTGTTTCACGAGCTGACAATTGCCTAGACATTTATCTTCGAGACTATTTCAAATCTGGCTCAAACGATAACAGTTTTTTCACGCTGTATGCTTCTGTCGCTGCCGGTACATGTTTGGCTGGCACTTTCTCGTACTGGCTGCTGTATGTTATACTTGCGCCACGGGCATCCCTCACTCTGCATAAAAAGCTTGTAGGCACCATCGCTGGCTCAACGCTCACCTATCTGGGAGTTGTGGACATGGAGTCCATCTTGCCACTATTCGGCCAAGACGCGGGCGTGTTTTCGCGGAAATTGCCCTTCTACTCCATGCGCACCGCGTATACCGCATTTTCCATCATCATCAAGACCGTCATCATTGCGTCTGGGGCCTCCTATTTCGTCGCCATGCTCCCAGTTGTTATGTTTGCGCTGTATCGCCTTCAGCGCTTCTACTTCAAAACTTCCCGTCAGCTACGAAAATTGGATGTAGAAGCGAAGACGCCTTTGTTAAAGCGATTTGAGGAAACCGCCGAGGGCATCTTATATATGCGCGCTTTCCGCTGGCTCAAGGCGGATACTAGAATCAGCTTTGGTCTCTTGAACATTAGCCAGCGGGCATTCTTCTATCTTTACTACTTCCAGCAGTGGCTGGTAGTGGCACTTGGGCTATTGACCAGCTGTATCGCAGTCTGCTTCGTTTCGTATGTGGTGTTCTTCCCCCACACTACCACCGAAGCAGCTATTGGTCTGTCGCTCCTGACTCTGTCCCAGTTCAGCTGGACCCTCGAAAGTCTCTTTGAAGTTGTCACTCTGCTTGACACATCTGCCGGTGCGCTTGAAAGATTGCGTACCTTTCTGCAGAGAACACCTCAGGAGCCAGACCCGGAGGTCACAGCTGCACCGCCCCTGTGGCCTTCGGCGGGAAATATCGAGCTTGTGGACGTCACGGCCAATTATGAGCCATATTCGGACAATCCACCTGCTTTAAAGAACTTAACTCTCTTTATTGAGCCTGGACAGCGGGTCGGCTTGATCGGCTCGAGTGGCAGCGGCAAGACGTCAGTCCTCAATGCCATTCTGGGACTAGTCGAGTACACCGGGATGATCAAAATTGACGGCATAGATATAGCCACACTATCGAGAGATGAGATTCGATCCCGCTTGGTCACAATTTCGGAAGATCAAGTTCGTCTCGACGCCTCGATCCGAGTCAACTTGCTACCCTTCACCATGAACAAGGTGGAGAGCACGGATCCTGTGCAACAGCAAATCGAACAAGAGCAAGCAAAGCAGCAAGATCATATGCTCGAAGAAATGCTAAATCGCTTCGGCATATGGCAGCAACTACTCCGAAAGGACGGTCTCAATACTATACTCGACGACGCGGCCTACTCACCTGCCGAGATGCAGCTGATTTGCATTGCCAGAGCGATTTTGCGACAGCGCGAGACGGGCAGCAAGGTTGTCCTCGTGGATGAGGTCACGAGTAGTGTTGACTTTTGGCGACAGGGCTTTGTGCAAGACATTATGCGTGAGTCGTTTCTTGGCTGCACAATGCTGGTAGCGGCCCGCAGAGAGGAGTCGATCCTGGATGTCAGCGTGATTCTGGAAATGTCTCACGGTGTCATTATGCACGCAGCACGCAGAGAAGTGTGATAAGTATCATCAAGATCTTCAATAGATATTTGAATCATGCAAGGCACGCGTATGCCTCTTTGACTAGTCATCATCTGCTTGATTTTATATTGAAGCGTACCAACAGATCCTTGAAGCCTCAGTGCCACCATTTTCAATTGCTACTACCAGAAATCGGCAGCTTGAACATTGTACAAAGATGACCCAGACATTTTGTACCGATGCAATCCCTGGCTATATTTCAGAAAAGTTATGTACATGCGAAATGCAATCTCGCCTGCCCCTCAGTCCTCTGCCTCTGCCCTCATGCCGCTGCTACAAGTACAAAAAGCGTGCAAAGTGGCTCTTGCCGCCTCTTTTCAAACATGAAAAGCGAATCTGTTCGCCTAATTATGCAGTGTGTTTCCTCTTTTTTTCTTTCGCTATGCCTGGCAATTAACCATCTGCTCGCATGTCGCGATCGATTTTGAATTGGCACAGCGAATACTGATTCAATCTGCGGCCAACCTTTATAATCTCCTCCCACTGCACCTTGTACTGCAGCTTCGCCCACGTCTCAAAATCAATCTGAAGCTGCCGCCCGGGTAGGGCATTGTATGCAATGGCGAGGCTGCAAAGGGCTTAACGTTAGTTACAGTCTTTTCTCGCACGATCAATTAGAGTGAACAAAAAAAAAAAAAAAAAAAAACTCACGTCATTGGCTCGGGCTCGACCCCGACCACAGAAGGCATCTTCATAATCAGCCCGCGAATCTCCTTTTCGGAGCCGGCGCCCGCGACAGCGCCAATGTACGCATTGTACACGCGCGTCGAGACCTCGAGATCCATTCTCTCGATGCGGTCCCAGACCTCGCGCGCCATCTTGTAGCCGCCTGGTTTGCGCTCCAGCGCCCAAAAGACGGCTTCGAGCGTCGCGTACGACGGCCCCTCTTGCGACTGCGTAATCTGCTGCCAGTAGTCCAACGACACCAGCGGCTTGTCGCACGCCGTAAAGGCGAGCATCAGGGCAGTCTGCAGCTTGGTATTCGTCTGCACGGTCGTGTCCATCTTGAGCATGTTGTGCACCATTTCCAGCCCGGCGAGGTCCGGATGGCGCGTGAAGCCTGACAGACAGGCCATGTACGTCTCCATGCGCGGGTGCAGCGACTTGCTGCGGTGCTGGCGCATGTGGCCAAAGACATACGCTGCCATGTCGGGTCGCTTTCGTGCGAAAAAGGCCTCCATGAGCTGCGTGCGGCGCTCAAAGCTCGTGTCCTCGAAGAACTGCTGCAGTAGCTGGTAGCCTCCCCACGCGCGCGCTGTGCTCGTTTTGGGGTCCAGGCAGAACTGGATAAAGGCAGACTGCACGACCTCGCGCTCGGCTTCGCTAAAGAGAAAGGTATTGATGGAGAGAATGTCCATGACTTCAAAATGCTGGTCGTTTTCCAGGAAACGCAGGCATAATGTTGAGACAGTGGCAAGTTCTAGGCGAAGACCAAGCTCTTCGACCGTATGGAGTATGGAGAGAATCAGGGGGAAGCTGGGGGGTTTTTGCTTGGCGAGTGTGACGAGGTAGTGATTTACGAGCCGCCCGAATTGAAGCTGCAAATCGGAGTCGGAGTCACTGCCCCAGGGTTCAAGGTGTATAACTTGTTCGTAGGCATGTTGTGCGCGGTCAAAGTCCTTGGCTTCGAGACACAGGCGCAGCATATGCATGTAGCTTTCACCATTGACTTTGATGCCCTTGTCATCGCCGAGCTGCAGTACATCCTGACCAAGCTGGTAGTCTTTGAGCTCGACAGCCACGTAGAGGAGGCCATTTATTGTGTGAATGGTAGGCTTAATGTCACCGTTGCGGTCGACCATGTGGTCCATCATGGTGCCAACTTGGGCGAGGCTGTGTCCCATCAGCAGAATCGACTGCAGCAAAGCATCCCAATGTCGCCTCTTTGGTGTGGACTCGCCCAATTCCATGAAGAATGGCATTGCCCATTCTTGTAGCTGATTGCGTCTCGCAAAGAACGCAACGGCGCGGTAAGTATCCGGATGGCATTGATTCTGCGCAATAGGCTTGGCGAACCAGGCCTTTGTCTCCTCAATTCGGTCGCGGCCGGCAAAGTATTGTACAATGACAGATTGTAGGTTGGCATCGAGGGCGATGCCCCGTTCTTGCGCGTGTCTCGCCAGCTCCAAAAGCTCGGCTTCCTTGCCCTCTCTGGCGAGGGCTCGCGCAACGACATTGAGTAATTGAACGTCCCCTGTGAGGAAGACGGCGTACTCGCTCATGTCCCACTTCTCATACATCATCTCCTTGGCCTCTACCCCACCTCCGTACAAGGACAGCGCCCTGACAAGATATGTCCATTGCAGCTCCACGGCACGAGGCTTCCGAGCAAAATCGCTGTCCATCCACGCCTTGTACAGCGCGCGCGCAAAGTCGACGTGGTGCTGCGTCGTTTCGCTCGGCTCAATCTCGAGGAGGACCTGCCGTGCCATGGCAAGGTCGGCCGCCGTCAAGGGCTTGACGTTGAAGTCCTCCTGGAGGCTTATGCGCTGGTCGGAGAGGTACTCTAGCAGGCGTCGGCACTGCAGGGCCTGTGTGCTGTTGAGCGGCACGCGAGACTTGAGCTTGGCCTGCATGAGACGACGCCACGCTTCCATGAGCTCGCGCCTAGGCTGCGGCCGCAAGTTGTCGAGCATGCGGCTCCGCCAGACCATGATGTGCATCCATCCAGGCTCGTACTCGGGTTGTCGAATCTCGCGCGGTGGCTTCTTGAAGAGGGTGTCGAAAAAGGTGCGCTCGAATCGCGGGCACACCGTCGTCGCAGATGATGGGGGACTTCTCGCAGGACGTGAAGAAGTTAATAGGGGACAGGATGGCGCTCTGACGCGGTAGACCAGGAGGCGCCGCCCATGGCGGGCAAAGTTGGCCCTCATCGTCTGCTGCGTGAGGTTTCTATGATGCTTTTGAGGTTATTCTGCATTGAGATGGTTCATTAGGATCTGCATTCTTCGTATTGATCAGATAGAGGTGGCATATTCTCACGGTAGCATCGTAGGGGGTAGAATCAATAGCAAGACTCATGAGGAGGTATGGTAAGCTAGAGCGCTCTCAAGGCCGAAGCTGCTAGACATCACCAACATTTCTAGTGGACCTACAGGGGTGCAAGGCGATTAACCGTGGTTTCGCCGGCGCAGACTGCAACTTCACATGTACGTCCTCAGTCTCATATACATGCCAAATTCATGTATAAATGACAATTGCATATCTTTGTTTCGATTGAAATTTGTCTGTCGTACTCCAGCAGTCGCATTAGCCATGAGCGGGGCTTAGAGAAGCTTTGATGCAAGCTTCATCTCCAGCAGCGCAATTTAGGCTTTACAAAGACATCAGTATATTGTGTCATTTGGTTAGGCTCTTTTCGAGCTAGAATGTGCTATATTACATGGATATTCTAGATTCAGTGACAAGAGAAAACTCGGTAATTGGTCCTCCCGCCTTTAGTATACAGCTGCTCTCGTGCAAGCTCATCCCCAGAAAATTATACATGCCGCTGAGTAATTAACCTCTGCGTTGCTCAGGATGATAAAAATCCGAGCGAATGAGTTCGGGGTGGTCGTGAATCGTCGGGTACAGACCCATGCCTTGGATTCTGCGAATCATCTTGGCAACCTTGCGCTGGTTGACAGGTCGCAGAGCAGTCTCCTTGGAATGCTTAATCTGACCGGAGCTAGTCGTAAACGCCTGGATGAGAGAGAAATTCTGTACATGTTGTTAGTTTCAATCGTCCACATATGCTAGACTGATTGCGTGGCCACCGCCATACCTTGTACATGTCCAGTGGGCGCAGACCGAAGAGATCCACGACATCAACCTGGCGCTGGTTCTTTTTGCGCCACTTGTCCATTTCGCGAGGGCTCAAATCGTGTGGCGAGTAGACGTCACCGGGCACCCATCGACGGGGCATTTGCCGAAGGTAGTCTTTTGAAATTTTGCGATGCTTGAGGAAGTCAATCTGGCTCTGTTTCTCAAGGAGGCCTACGGCCGCACGCTCCTTGTAGGACTGGCCGAGACGGTGCATTGTACTAGCGGCAGCGCTGCGGCCCTTGGCTCCGCCACCGACAGACATGCGGTCCTTGTTGATGGACTGGAGGCGGCTCGTCGACGACGGTGTGGATGACCGAGCCGGTGGACGAGTCTCTCGCGGCGGCTGCGCGACAGCGGTGGTGGACGAGAAGGGGCGGAGGAAGGAGAGGACAGAAGTCGAAGTTGAGCGCATGGCGCTCAGCCCCGGTAGTCGCGCTGACATCTTGTCCGTGTCGCCCGACTATGATCGAGGTTGTGATTGCGGCAATGAGTAGCGTGCGCCTGACGCTCTTCTCAGTCGAGAAGCACTGGAGGTCTTTTGACTGGAAATTCTAATTGGCCAACCACAGACGAGTGTGAGACCCACAGCAACTTGTCGACCAGCAGCCTCAGCAATTAATACGGATTCTAGATTCGGGAGTCTCGAACTAAACGCGAAAATAGTGAGAATATTAATCATAACATATTCGTTTGTATAGCCGATTCCAGATATTCAGGTTCTCCCATGATCGAGCTGTATTCTTCATCATCTTGATGATGCTCTGTGGACAGAATGCATATTGCAATGCTCACAGGATAAGAAGGACGAGCACCACTTTTCGACATTAATGTTCGCGAAATCTGAAACGGCCGGCATCGGAATTGCAAGCTTGCGAGCGTGTTGTACTTCCCATCCTCTTCATTCCTCGGAGTCGGGGTTAACTACTACCAAGTACATCGGCGGGTCGGCGGCCGCTACTCCGTCCCATCAGTGAAGCCCCACAATATTTTTTCAGCAACTTTCTTTGGAGATTACGAGGACTTGGTCGTTTCTCGCTGTTCCTAACTACAGATCGCCACGACACACCAGCAGACTCGCCAAGATGGTGCGCAAACTCAAGTATCACGAGCAAAAGCTCCTGCGAAAGACGGATTTTATCACCTACAAGCAGGACAACGGACACCGCGACAAGGAGGTCATTCGTCGATACAATATCCAGAAGCCCGAAGACTATCACAAATACAATCGCATCTGCGGCGTACGTATCTTCCTTGCGCGGCAACTTCATTTGCAGCGTCAAACAGCCTGACAAACAGGTTCATTCGCTGACCAAAAGTTTAACTTTGCAGTCACTCCGCCAACTCGCCCACCGGCTCTCGCTCCTCCCGCCCGACAACGCTGTGCGGCGCAAGCACGAGGAGCTGCTGCTCAACAAGCTCTACGACATGGGCGTGTTGTCGTCAACGTCGAAGCTGTCTGCGGTGGAGCATGGCGTGACCGTGAGCGCCTTTGCGCGCCGGCGTCTGCCGGTCGTCATGACGCGGCTGCGCATGGCCGAGAATGTGCAGGCGGCGACCAACATGATTGAGCAGGGCCACGTGCGCGTGGGCGTCGATACCATCACGGACCCGGCGTACCTGGTGACGCGGTCGACGGAGGACTTTGTGACGTGGTCGGTCGGCAGCAAGATTAAGCGCAACATTATGAAGTACCGCGACCAGCTGGACGACTTTGAGCTGTTGTGAGGGGACAGAGGTGGGTCAGGAGAAATGAGGAGGCTGGCAGGTCCGTCGACGGTTTGATAATGGCGTATGGATTGTTCAAAGATGGTTTCAGAAGTTGGCATTTTCACGGCGTTATGGTGTTAAGCAAGACTTTTATCAGTGGGGGCAGGAGAACAGTGTCGAAAGGAAGGCCGTAGTCGGAAAATTGGGCTTTGTTGAAGAGTCCGATCTATTCAGGGCAGAGAATGAAGGCATTTCATGACCAAGGTAACCGTCAGTGCACATTATCGCAAGAGTCGCCACGTCAGGGTACGGAATCCGAGTAGTGCCAAGTCTACCAAGCTACCTCGCTTCTGCAGGGGCGTGTGAATGATGACACCACAAGCTCGCGCAGTAGGAGATTATCGTCTATTGAGTCTAACGGGACTCGATTGGGAAGCTCGCATGTGGAACTGTGCGGCTACGGGCTGACACGGCTTGAGAGGGGCTCCGTCGGGCGTATAAAGCCAGGCTCGGACACACACCATGCCCGGATACCACCACAGGTCTTGGGGCTCATATCCATGGATCATGTCTGAATTGGCCAGTACTACTGTTGCCTACCTGCGGATATCCACCGAGTCTATGAATTCCACCGTGTTCCCTTTGATAGCACAATATGGGTGGCCCTGACCGAGGAGGTCGGCGAACCTAGCAGCAGCTTCCACTGTGAAGCACGACACGTACAAGAACGACTTAGGGGCAGCCCTAAACAATGAAACAAAATAAACTGAAAACGCTTTATTTTTCATCAATTTCTACACCGAAGCTGGCTTCTGTATTTCCTCGGGCAAGCTTGAGTGCAGAGGGGGGGGGTGCGCCCAACTTTGACGGGCGCCACTAGTTAAAGATAGCCCCAAACAGAAAGGACCAGCAGCGAGTGCCAGCCAACGGCGTCTTTTCCACCTCCGGAATACGCTAACTCGTAACAGCTTCACTTCTCCCCACAAGCCCCGAACCTACAACACGCCTACCTACCGCCGCCCAGCCCTAGGCTGGGCTGGGATGGGCTGGGCTGTCTCTCCAGTGGCCAGCGGCCACAGTATTGTGCCACGGCCCTCCTACTCACTCATACTAGACGCACACCCAGTCTGCCAATGATATAAAAGGTGCTCAATCGCCCTCTTACACCTGTGGTTATCTTTCCCACACTCTGTGGTCCAATTCCTATACCTCTCCTCTTTTCGCAGCCCTTTGGCCTCAGTACTCTCACCCTGCTCCCATGTAAGTGAACTCACCCTCCCTCACTCCCTCATACTTTTGTCACTAACATGCTCATAGCTCCCCGTTTCTGCCTTGCCACCACCACCTCCTCCTCCTCGGTACCTCAAATAGCAATTCGTCCCAATACTTCTGCTCCCAAACTTGTTCTTCCCACCATGGGCCTCAAGGAGGACGTGGGCAACTTTGCCATGGCCATGATTGGCCCATGGATCTTCATCGGCATGGCCGTGGCTCATTTCCCACAGGCCTTCATGTCCATCGTCTCCTCTGGGCAGTACTACAAGCTCCTTTCCCCCTCCGAGTTCCTCGCCGTCGCCTTTGGCCAGTTCTGGGGCACCGTCGGCCCCGAAATCAAGGAGGACTTTAAGCCCCGCGTCGTGCCCGTCCTCGAGGGCCGTGTCCGCGACGGCAAGATTGTCCAAGAGCCCGTCAGCGAGCCCATTTCCGGCGTCGTCATGGAAGTCGGTGCGGGTAGCGGCATGTGGACCGACGTCCTGGCCGGGTTCACGGCCGTCGGCTCTTCCGACTCTGGCGCCGCCGACGGCCCCGCCTCCAATCTGCGCAAACGCAAGACGGACGCTTCCGATGGCGGCATCACCAAGATCTACGGTGTCGAACCCAATGAAATATCTGCGGCGTCGCTTCGCAAGCGCGTCAATGACCTTGGTCTCGATGGCATCTACGAGGTCGTTCCCGTCGGCATCGAGGAGGTGACGGACCCCACGGCCTGGAACGGCCAGATCCCAGAGGGCAGCCTCGACTGCATCGTTTGCGTCTGCTGTCTTTGCAGCATCCCCGATCAGGAGAAAAACATTCAATATCTTTACAAGCTTCTCAAGCCGGGTGGCCGCTGGTACATTCATGAGCACGTCAAGGTCACTCGCGGCGGTATGCTGCTCAGCCTCTATCAAGGTAAGTGCTGCCAACCACTTTTCGACGGTCGCAAATGCGCTAATGGTATTACTCTAGCCTATGTTGGATTCTTCCACGGTATGGTCATGGGTGGCTGTCAACTTCGCCGTTCAACCCTGCAGAACATACTGGCTGCGGGGCCATTCTCCGAGGTCAATGTAGGCCAGCCGGCAGATCAGGCCGGATACGAGGTTATTCCTTGGGTAATGGGTGTTCTCAAGAAGAAATGAGAGAAAAGAAAAGACTTTGGTGTGTAAAAGTTTTACTAGGTGTGGCGTTGAGGTCAGGGCGGTAAAATTGACGAGGCGATGACGTCTCCCCAAACTGTTGATTACAGTGAATTTCGATCATGATTAAGCTATCTTTTGATATTTCAATTATTGTGTGCTTTTTTACATTTTGATCGGATGCATCCATAGTTTCCAAATGAAGGAAAAAATACACATGACAGAGCTCCCCAACCGCCAAATGAACTCCAGGTTCGAATCTAATTCTTCAAAAAGCCCCTCTTCTTGTTCCGCCCCAGCTCGGAGCTCAAAGCATCTAGGCAGACTACTTCCATGACGCACTCGAGATTGCTTTTTCCTTGCAAGCTGCCCTGAATTCGCAGCCTCCATTGCCCTCGATGAATAGTCCATTTATCCCCTTCAGGCGGCCCGCTTGCAGCCATTGACTCTGTGCGCCGGCGTTTGCGCGAGTTCGTGTTCGCAGAGTCTGCGTTCTCCGTCGATTGTGGCTGCGGGTATGCATAGTCTTGCCCATCCAACGTCACAGCAGCTTCAGGTCCAAACTTGATCATGACGAGGTCCTCGCTCAAAGGCGTATTTCCTGGCGTCGCTGGCAAGGATTGGGCTCCGCCTGATGCCATGAGCAAGCCTAGAGGCTGCGTGGTCGGCGGCAGGCCAAGCTTCGTCGCAATAACTTCGAAGAGCTTGGTTACTCTGGTGCGTGTTTCGCCAAAGAATTCAGCCCGTGGTCCGTCGGTTGTAAAGTGAATATGAGTTGCTTCGCCGCCAATTTCAAGGACAAGCTCCGCGGGAGCGTCGTCTACATACGGCCGCGAGTAGTTGACCCAACCCGCCAACGTCTCGTCAAAGTCAACCAGGTTGTCATCTTCGAGTACCGCTTCAGCTCGGTCGTGAACTACGTGGATTCCACTTTTCTGCACATTCTCTAGCCGCAAAACAATTTCATTGCGCTGTCGTAGCGAGTTGAAGCTGATGGAGTGGGGAATGAGCTTCTGTTCGAGACCCTTGAAATGGTAGTATCGAGCGTCGCGAAGCAGTTCATCACGATGAACCTTGTCTCGGATGTTGACAGGGTAGCCGTGTAGTAGGCGTAGTAGTTCCGCAAAAGTATCCGCGCTTCGGTTTGGAACACATGGCGGGAGAATGGAGGGCGGCCGAATCAACCCTTCGCGGTTGAGGCCGGGAAAAACTATGTCGCGTCGGGCGAATGACATACCGAAGCCTAGGGAAAAGTAATTGGGAGAGTTTTCTGGATCGGTGAGAACGTCACGCGGGATCTGGAACTCGCGGTGGCCAATCGAAATAAAGATGCTCTCCTCATACAGCTGGGAGATGAGTCTGGGCACTGGCACGCACGGTCAGCTAGCTGCAGTACTCAGCCATTCGGCTCGACAACTTACAATTATAGAATTGGGCGTCAGCAAAGAGACGCACAAAATGGGTGCCGTCGCGAGGCTTGATGTGGTAGCCTTGCAAGTGCAGCGCTATGTCGCCAAAAGTGACAGGATCGCGGTCAATGTATAGGGTGCGGATGCTCGAGGCGACGTCTTGGCCATTTTCTTCTGCTGTTTTGATCTGGCACAGAAAGTACTGCGAAAAGTAGGAGGGCGCTGGTAATCAAGCTTCGTGTCAATTGCGGGTTGCTCGCGGCCAACGACTCTGCACAATGCGCTTCGACTCTTACTCACCGTCGGACGAAAGGGAGGCACCAGAGAGCTTAAAGAGCTCGCCACCAATTTGAATCGGAAATACGCGCTCACGAGGAAGAATGTCGGGTATCTTTGTAATGCTCTGCTCGGTATGGCTCTGGTCGCCCGCGGCGGTTGGGGTCGAGGAAGCCATGATGCATCGGCGGGGCTGGTCTCGCAGTCCCAGTGCGAATTTGAATGGTCTATAGAGATGCCACAGAGTATCTCTGATTCGCGCCGCAGTCCCACTACTCACTTATCACTGGAAGGGCATTATGTTGATAGGTGCGACTTAACAAAGGGCAAGTCGCACGCAGTCGCAACATGGAGCTGGCTGGCGGAGCTGTGGTGGGGCGCCGTCGATCCGGAAGCAAAGGAGCTTGGAAGGGAGCCAAGAAGCATGGCGACGCGCCGCAGGACACGCCATGACTAAACAACCAAGCGAGGGGGTTGGCGTATTGTGATAAAATTGCCGAAAAAGCCATGAGAATTTTCCGTGATTATATTGTCGTGATCGAGAGCTCTTGGTATCTCCGGGTCTTGGCCGAAAAACGAGACTTGGCCGAGGAAGTTATCGTTGCTTGCACGCCAGTTAATCCGGGGAAATATCAAGCGTAGCGAAGCCACGAAGCCACGAAGCCACGAAGCTACCACGCATAAAATTTGAAATTAAGGTTTACAAAACTGTTTCAACGAATCATGAAAACTGCCTCTGACTTTGACTTTGACTTTGACTCAAGTACGGTGGTGCCTAAAAATTGTATCACGTGAAGACGCTCCTCACCCATTCCACTTTACGCGCACGCGCTCCACGCGCGTCCAATGGCAATCTCACCATCAACGCGTCAAGAATGCAGGCCAACGATCATGGCCCCAGACGGCCGAACACCACCCATTGTCATCTTGGACAGCGACGACGATGATTCGGCGAACAATTCGACGATAGTCCCTCATGTCAAAGAAGAAGACAAGAAGCGCAAAGCCGAGCCCTCGTTCTTGGAAAAGATAGAATGGACCGATGAATCCGACTCTGTCCCCGTGGCGAGACCGAAAAAGAAGCGCGCAAAGAGAAAATCAGCGCCAAAAAGAAGAAGTACGGGCTCTGGAGGGCCAGCAACAAACGCCGACGATGTTGTGCTTGAAGATGACTGGCAGCTCGGGCTGCCTGACTATTTGATTGAGCGGCGACAAGAATTCGACGCCAACCGGAAGAAACATCATGAAGCGGCTCTCATGCTACCACCAGACTACACCGGTATAGATCTTGGTGATGACTATGGCATCGAGAACCTCAGCGAGCGCCCCGTTTTTCCTTCTAATAGTGGCATCAGGCCAGTGCGGGCGTACGAGGACATTGAGCTCCCTCAATCTGCCGGCTTGATTCCCGCACCCATCGCCCAGTATCTGCGCGACTATCAAATCGAAGGTGTCAAATTTCTGCATCGCAAGTTTGTCTATCAGGAGGGCTGTATTCTCGGTGATGACATGGGCCTGGGCAAAACAGTGCAAGTGGTCGCTTTCTTGACCGCCGCATTTGGCAAAACGGGTGATGAGCGGGATAAGCGAAGGCTGCGACAAATGCGATGGTATAGCGTTGATCGATGGTATCCGCGCATCTTGATCATATGTCCCGGGTCACTCCTCGTGAACTGGAAGAATGAATTGAATCGTTGGGGCTGGTGGCAAGCTGAAATTTACCATGGGCCCAATAAAGACGATATTCTCGGCATAATGAGAGCAGGCATGTCGGAAATTATGATCACGACCTACGACACATACAAGAATAGTCGCAGTGCTGTCAACATGGTCCAGTGGGATGCCGTCATCGCCGACGAATGCCACAGACTCAAAGGACACAATTCCGAAACGACCAAGGCCATGAATGAGATCAATGCGCTCTGCCGCATTGGACTCACTGGCACGGCCATTCAAAACAAATACGAAGAGCTCTGGGCCCTGCTTGACTGGACCAACCCTGGCAATTTCGGTACCAGATCAGAATGGAGCCAGACGATCAGCAAGCCGCTTACCGTCGGTCAATCTCACGAAGCTACATTGGCTCAGCTGAGCCTCGCAAGACAGACGGCCCAGAAACTAGTCAATAACTTACTTCCTCGCTACTTTTTGCGGCGGATGAAGAGCCTCATTGCCGATCAGCTGCCAAAAAAGACGGACCGTGTCGTTTTCTGCCCATTAACCGACCTACAAAAACAAGCATACGACAACTTTCTCGATAGCGACGACGTCTCCACCATACGAGACATTTCAGAGACGTGTGAGCATGAGAAGAAGTCGGGCTGGTGCTGCGGAAAATATCTCAGCAACGGTCGGACCTGGCAGAGCGCCGTTTTTCCCAGCATGATGTCTTTACAGAAGCTCTCCAACCACCTGACGCTTCTCGTGCCCTCGGCGACTGACCTGGACGGCAAGCAGGATTCAGAGCTTAACACGCTCCAGATCTGCATGCCGGACAAATGGCAGAGCCTGTATGCGCAGCGCGACCAGATTGGCAATCTCGTTAATCCCGAGTTTTGCGGAAAATGGAAGGTCATGAAGAAGCTGCTCAAGTTTTGGCACAGCAATGGCGATAAAGTGCTAGTCTTCTCTCATAGCGTGCGCTTGCTGCGTATTTTGCAGCACCTCTTTACAAACACGAGCTACACAGTAAGCTATCTAGATGGTACCTTAAGCTATGAGCAGCGACAGGAAGTCGTCGATACGTTCAACTCGGACCCGACACAGTTTGTTTTTCTCATTTCCACCAGAGCGGGTGGTGTCGGCCTCAACATTACGTCGGCCAACAAGGTTGTTATTGTCGACCCGCATTGGAATCCCTCCTACGATCTTCAGGCACAAGACAGAGCATATCGTATCGGCCAGACTCGCGATGTTGAGGTCTTTCGCCTAATTTCGCTTGGTACTGTGGAAGAAATTGTCTACGCACGCCAAGTTTACAAACAGCAACAAGCCAATATAGGTTACACTGCTTCGTCAGAACGTCGCTACTTTCGTGGCGTTCAACAGGATGCAGACCGCAAGGGCGAAATCTTTGGTCTGACCAACATTTTCACGTTTCACAGTGATAGCGGCCTGCTACGTGACATTGTCAACAAGACCAACATTGCAGAGGCCAAAGTCGGCGTGACCCTCGCAGAAGTGGACATGGATCAGGCGGCCAAAGACGACAACGACCTCGTACCTATCAAAGCCGAACAGGGCGACGACGACAACGGTGTCGGGCAGCTCGCGGCGCTTCTCACAGCGGAGAACCAGACCCCCAAGCAAGATGGCCGAATAGCCACACCGCGTAGGAGCGATGCGGTTCAAGCCATTCTCGCATCCGCAGGTGTCGAGTACACGCACGACAATGCCGAGGTCGTTGGCACCTCCAAGATTGAGGAGCAAATCTCGCGCCGCGCCACCATGGCTTCGTGGCAAGACGACGTGCAGGGCCAGAGCGCCCTATTTGCCCAGGACGAGATTCACGACCTGGATGCGCTGCACAGCGTGTACAATCCGCCTGAAGATGTCCGACTGAGACAGTTTTGCGAAATGGCACGCGAGTTTGGCTTTGCGAATGCGCAAGACTTTGCGCTCGTCGTGGAGGGGTGGACGCAGGAGGAGCGGCGCAACTGCCTGGACACTTTTTACAAGAGACGTCAGGAAAGGATTGCCCGTGAGGCGGAGCAGAGGATGGAGGAACAGGACGTGAAAGTGAAAAAGCGGGAGCTCGATGACGGGTCCATACTGCAGAGCGTCGAGGTGAAGGACGAGAATGTCAAGTTGGAGCCAGGGGTAAAGCAAGAGCCCGTGAAGCGTGAAGTCAAGGGCGAACTCGAGGATGAGCTCAAGGAAGAAACCAAATCTGAGATTAAACCCGAGGCTAGAGGCCAGGTCAAGCATGAGGTTAAGAGCGAGGTCGAGGTCGAGGGCTACGTCAAGGGCGAGGTCAAGGATGAGGTCAAGAACGGGGTAAAGGATGAGGTGAGCGAAGAAATCAAAGATGAGGTGAAGAATGAGGTCAAGAGCGAAGTCAAAGATGAGGTGAAGAGTGAGTCCGTCGGCGTCAAGCATGAAACCCGCGCGAAGTCAGAGGTAGAGGATATCAAGATGGCGGATGTCAAGCTAGAAGGTGACGGCAAGAGGGTGTCCATCTTTTTGATAAGCGACGATGACGATGATGAGCTATAAGTAGTACTTGCGCCATGATACCCCAAATACAAAGCTGAACAATTCCAGTCTGCACATCTTTGTTTATTATTTGTGCTTTTATTCGTCATAAGGTGCCTTCATTTCATTATGCTTGTGATTGATTATAAATGCCCCTTTACCGACTCATCAACTCCACGCCGGTCCTCACCACGCCAACCACCGCACCCGTCTGCAACACCTCGCTGCCACCTCCCGCCACGCGGTGCTCAATCTCAGCCAGCCCATCGAGCCAGGTAATCATGACGGCGGGGCTCACGTCGAGCTTGGCGAGCTCGTCGGCCAGCGCCGTGATTACGTCGGCCAGCGCCAGCCCCTGCAGGCGCTTGATCGAGTTGATGGCGTGGAGGCAGCTCGTGACGTCGGACGTGCCGAGCAGCGTCGTCATGATTTGCTCAATGGCCTCGGGCGCCGGCGCCGCGATGCAGGTGTAAATGGTCTCGGTGGTGATGTTTTCGCGGCGAATCTCGCTATCGGGCGTCTTGGGCGCGCCGGGTGCCCGCAACGGGGTGCCTGTTGTGTCGGGTGTCAGAGAGAAGAGAGAAAAAAAAGTCGCCGGCAACAAAAGACCAAAAGGGGCCATGACCTCGGCAGAGGCGGGGGGATCTTACTGGATGCGTGGCATGCTTGCAGCACATTTAGGGCGCGTCGCATGTCGCCCTTGCTCAGCTTGACCAGCGCGTCGACGGCCTCGGCGCCAATACGCACGCCCTCCTCATCCACCACACGGGTGACGAGCTGCCGAATATCAGCCTCCTTGAGGGGACTAAATCGGAATCGCGTGCATCGGCTGAGCAGCGCAGGACTGAGCTTGTGCGCGTAGTTGGCAATGATGCAGAAACGCGTATTAGCCGTGTACTTTTCCATGATGCGGCGCAGCGCCATCTGCGCCGTGCTGGTCATGGCGTCGGCCTCGTCGAGGATGATGAGCTTGAAACCCGCCGCGGGCGACGACGACGACGACAACGACGTGCCGGATCGTGGGGCGCCCATGCCGAAAATCTGTTTGGTGCTCGCAAACGTCTTGATTTGCTCGCGCACCACGTCGATGCCGCGGTCGTCCGAGGCGTTGAGTTCCAGCACCATCTGGCGCACGTGGGCGGCGCCGTAGATGCGCCGCGCGAGGGCCAGAATCGTCGACGTCTTGCCCGTGCCGGGTGGGCCGTAGAGGAGGAGATGCGGCAGGCGGTTCGCGTCGACGAATTTGTTAATCGTAGCGAGGATGTCTTGGTGGCCTTCGACGTCGTCGAGGGACTCTGGTCTGTACTTCTCGATCCTGTGTAGGCTGCGTTAAATGAGGAGCTTTCGGAGAAAGGGGGGAGCAGCAAGAGGTTCTAAGTCTTGGATTCCGTACCATGGTAAGGTATCTTCGGCCTCGACGGGCAGGTTTGCTGTACTTCGCTTGCCTTTGCTGGCATCGGCGGAAAAGACAACGTCCTTGTTCTGGGCGGGCGCCGAGTCCACGTCCATTTCGTCTCCAAAGTCGGACATGTTGGCGGTTATCTGGTTGAGATGGGCCACTTTCCACCGATTTTGTCTGATATGTAGCAATTGGGCGGTGCCTCGTGGTTCTGCAGTAGTTTGCCCGCTGTGAAGAAAATCAGTCGTTAGAATGTGAGATTTGGAAGACGCGCCTCGACGCGCTGGAGACGTGGAAGCCATTAAACCACCTCCACTTTGCAGCTAGCATCGCCCAGCATACCCTGAACGACTTGTACGAATTTTTGGACATAATTTCCTGATCATTGGTAGTTTTTTGCCTCTTTGAACCCATTTATGTTTTTCTAGTTTCATGCTAAGGCATCTTTTCATCGGCTCTTTCGAGTGTGATTCTGTAAAATCTTGCGTTTGCTTGCGCGATTTGACGTGTCACTTCATCATGGAAATGTACGTGAACGAATGAATAGCGGCATCATGGCTGCTTCACGCTCTTTCATTATTGCGCGCTGCAATAGCGCGCGCTACCTGATATTCATCATCATGTCGCCATGATCAGTTCCATATATACTTAGCAGCACATCATATCTAATGCTGTGGAACAGGAGGCTTTCTCTGCCGCATTAATAACTTTGTCTAATACGTTCGTAAATGATTCGTCCCCAGGCCAACCACTTCAAAAATGATGGGAATTAATGCGACCGCAAACCATGCAATTCCTAGTCCATATTAGTGTCCGCTGTCACACAGGACGACGTGCTTCAGAACATAGTAATACGTACCAGTATAAACAATTAATTTTGTTACAACTTCGACATCGTACCTTACACGCGGCTTGACAAGCAGCGCAAAAACTTCCTTTTCATCGACCGCTCGGCTCTGTTGCTCCGTGGGCTCGTCCGCTGGGGCCAGGACAGCTTCATTACCAGCAATAATCTTTTCATAATCTGCAGAAGGCGGCTTGTGTGCACCGGATGCTAACGCTCTGCCTGCTTGATCTTCCGACTTGCCAAGGATATCAAGGTTGCTAGATTTGTTCCTATGCCCTTTATTGCTGCTGACGCTCTCGCGGCGCTGACGCTCGCGATATGCCAGCGTCTCGTACGCGTCCGCGGCGCTTTGTGGGCCAATCGACACAGAGCGGCCGCGCGTAGTTGGATGGCGAATGCCTGCAACCATGCGAGGAAAATCAGACGCGGTAGGGAAAAGAGTATCGAGGCGGGATCCAGGAGGCACAGACTTGTACTCGCTGGCAGGGGTGAAGAAGCGACGGGGCAGAGTAAATCCGCAAGACTCAATGAGGCGGAATAGATGAGGCAAGCCTTTGAGAAGTAGAGGCTTCATGGTCTCGCGCCAGGCAAAGACAATGAGTACACCAAATACAATTCGAACAAGGTTCAGACCCCAGCCGAGAGGAGTGACATCGACAGTGCCGTTTCCAGCGTAGGCGTTGGATACCCAGGGATCCCAAGGGATCTTGCCATAGGTCCATGATCCGAATTCAAGGCCAATGACGACACCGGCAAACGCAACGCTGTCATCAAAGCATGGACAGTCATCGGCAGGTTCTGGGTGAATACGCACAAGTACGACAATGACCAAGCAGGCAATTGCAGGCGCAATCCAGGAACTTGAATGCATAAAGGCGTCAAACGTTGGGCCATAATAAAACTCTAGCATGCCAATGGCTACACCAGTGACGGAGCCAACAATGACGTCGAGAAACCCATGCATACCACAGTACAGCCGGCCAAAGACTATTGACGCGGCGTAAAAGTAGGACAGACACTCCAGAAACAGCTTCATGGTAGGCGGTAGCGTATTCTCCGGGCTCTTGAGAAGTAGGAGGCCGTAGACGGCGACTGATACTGCGTTCGCGCTATGTGTCGAGGGAAAGCCGTATTCGAGCGCAGCCGACCCGGACATGGTGATGCGCTGCAGCGGTGGAGAGAGCGGTCGGGGCAGCGAGTAGAAATCCTTGATGAAGCCGGTCCAAAAGACGCCGAGGGCCAGAATGTGCACCAGACTACGCTCTGTCAGCCTCCAATAGCCCGATTTCGCCGTGAGATGAGCGACTAGCCTTACCCTTTTCCAAACCAGGCCTGGCCGCACCAAAAGCACATGGGCAGGAAGACCATGAAGAAAGTATGAGTGCCCAAATTCGCGGTAATGGCAAAGTAGCTATCGAGGGCCGGCGTGCGCAGCCGGTCCTGCATCCAGGCGAGGTACGGCGTCTCCCATCGAATCAAGGGCAGCGCCTGTTGTCGGAGTCGATACCGCCATGGCGGGAGAGCTCTCTTGTCTGGTTTACAAAACGCCGGCCTCGTCAGTACTTTTGACGTCTTTGCGACAGACGTCGATTTTCGGGACAAGGGAAGGTAAAAAATAAAAAAAAAAAGGGAACCGCATACAGTGATCCAAGCTTCTCAGTCCAGCGTCAGGAACGTCGCCATTCTCGTGCGACGCACCTTTGCTTCGCGTGTTGGTGCCCATGGCGTCGAGGTCGTGCAGTGTTCCGGGAAGAGGGCGCGTGCTGATGAGACGAAAAGAGGTATTCAAATCGTCGCAATAAATTCGGCAGGAGAGAGGGGCTCTAAGCAATGGCAGAGCCCCAGCGGAGAATGAATTGAACAGAGAACAGAAAGCCAAACGGCGAATGGGCGCAATGAGCGAAAGAAGGCGCTGGTCGCGAAAGGAGTGGATGCCCAAAGCCTTGCTTGCGCTGAGGGCGACGAATGGATTTGGAGATTGGTAAATGTAGCTTCACAGAGATTGCCCGCGGAGTATCTCGGGTTCTTGTGCCTGGCATTTGCATGGTGGAGACAGAGTCCGGGGAGGCTGGGCGGGTTACCGGCAGCGCCGCGACCGACAGCCTGCCTGCTTGCCTTTTTCAGCCCATTCTACACCCAAACACATGGTGTTATTGAGAAAAACAATCTTGACAAATAATCAGAATGATTAGACAAATAGTCAGAATGATTAGACAAAGTGAGTGTGATTAGACATAATCAGGGTGATTGAACATAATCAGGAGGACAAGGGAGTTCCGAATAGACAACGAGAAAACAGTCTGGTTAGTATCTAATGCGGCAAGAAATAAAGGCAAGAGCAAAAGAAAAAGACACCCGCAATGACCCAATGACACCAATTATCGAAAACTCCATGACGCGCCAAGCATCCCGTTCTGCCCTGCAAAGAGAATAGCACCGAGCTCTTCAGGTATAATACGTATAGCCTCCTCTTCGCTCATTTAAATACGCAACATGTTCAAATGCAGTTGTTCACTCGATCCGCCCCTCCGATCCCCCTCCCCAGCAAAAAGAATTAAAATAAAAATGCTCCAGGCTTCAATGCAAAAAAATCCAAAACATCAAAAGTAGTACTCGCTCGTGGGTATCACTCCCTGTTATGCTTTTATCGTGTCCTGCTCGTGGTGCGGCTGGTGGTGGTAGTGGTTCGGCTGGCGACTCTGCTCGCAGGCCTGCTCGTCGTCCTGCTGACAGACCTTGTTGCAGGCTTGGCCGCTGGTCTGGTTCGTGTTGCCGTTGTCGTCGTTTTGGAAATAGTTTTGGGCGTCGTTTTGCTGAGAGGTGCCTTGGCGGATGACGAGCTAATGTCGCGCTTTGCGCCCGTCGGCGCCAGCTTCTTAGGTGGCACCGCAGTCGCCTGTGCAATGCTTCGCGCGCGTCCTCTCCTCTCTCGAATTTTGGCGAGCGCTTGCTCGCGCGTCATGGTTGGCGTGAGAGCTGGATACGTGAGATCAAAGCTAGCGCTACTGCTTGTAGAGGGAGTTCGAAGCTTCTCGATAAACGACGAGTTATGCTGCGAGCCTTCATCGCGCACCGGCACAGTCGTTGTTGTCACCTTGAATCGACTCGTCGACGAGTACATCGTCGGCGTAGGCGAGCCTCGGATGTGGCAGACTTCGTCATCTTCATCTACAACAGCTTCCTCAAAGTCACCCGCATTACTGACTTTGGCCCTGGGCTCGAAGTCTTCCACCGTCGGAATGTTGAAAGACTTGGGTAGCGTTGGCTCTTCCTCACTGTGAGGCGCGCTCAGCAGCGACTGAAGAGAAGTGCGGTCTCGCGCGATACGGTCTCTCGACATGATGGCGCATGCGGGGGGCTCTACTGACGGAGTCCTAGCATAAATGCGAGAGTCTTTCGCATCTTCGATTGCATCAGGGAGAAGAATGTCAGCATTATCATGGTTCTCGTGAGCAACAGCTTCCGTTTGGAATCGTTCTTCCAAAGCCGCGGCCTCAGCTTCCTGCTCCGAAACGGTACGAAAAACGCCCTCTTTGGCGCAGAAGATGGTACTAGTTCGCTCTTTCTTCGATCTGACGATGATAAGATGATGCTCACCAAGAGATTCGGGTTCAGGAAGCGACTCTCGGCGCTCCTCGGAGTCGAACTCGTGGTGGCCTTTATCATCATGTTCAACAACAAACTCGGGCTCAAGCTCCGGAACCGCGTCAGCAGGCGGCGCAGTAGCCTCATCAGCGTAATTTTCGACCTCAAGCTGCGGTTCTTGCATCGTTGACTCGGGTTCCTGGGATGGCTTTGAGACTGACTCGATTCGCTGCTGCAAATCCTCCATAGCGGGGCATTCAACTGTTGGCTCGTGGTATTCGACTGCGAGAATGTCTTCTGGTTGCATCTCAGTCTTGCTCTCAGATTCCTCCTTGGGCTGATCTTCATCCATTGCTTCCTGTACATCCGCGCTTGGGTGGCGTGGGCTTTGCTGCTGATTCTCTTGTATTTCAGGTGTCATCTGAACGTCAATCATTGGTTCAGGCTCGTCTATGATGGATTCGCGAACGATAGATTTGTGAATGGTAGGCTCGAGAGGGTCTGCAGCTTCGGGTGAAGGTTCCTTCTTGATCAAGTCGTCGGTGGTAGTAGTAGTAGTAGGGATGGCGGTAGCAGTATGGTTGACATCTAAAACAACTACCGCGGTGATGTCGGCTGGTGTTGTCGATTCTACTGGCTCGCTGCTCTTTTGTGGCGTCACTTGGCGATTCTCACGCGTCCGGGTGCAGGAATGCATTCGGCATTCAGCTTGTAAGAATTCAACCATTTCCTGAGCTCGCTCAGCTCTATGCTTCTCCCAAGCAACTTGCAACGCAAGCTCTTCAATTTCCATGTCGGTAGCGGCAGAACCAGTCAGCTCCATGGTAGAGAGAGAAACACGGCGACTATCGTCGGCGGAGTCACGCTTGCGCTTTTTCTGAACCTGGTTTGGTGACGACAGCTCGTCATCGTCCTCACAGGGCAGAGGCAGTCGGCCCTCGGCGGCAATGCGTGCAACCTCCTCGTTTTTGGCAGCAGTTTTGTAGGCATCTCGCTCCTGCTCAACCACTTTCACGCGCTCAAGAGCTTGGTCGAGTTGTTCCTGAACTCCTACTATTTGGTAACGGGCAGTAAAGGCCTCTTGATCGCGTGCTTGGCCGCGCTCCTTTTCGCGCGCTAGGCACTCTTCGTTGATCTTGACTGCTGTGCGAGCAGTCTTGAGCTCCTCTTGTAGTTTGACTATTATCGACTGCGACTTGAAATTTTCCTTTCTCGCTCGTCGAATCTCCTTTTCCCAAAGGGCCTGGGTGTGTGCATGTGTCTCCTTTGCACGACCGTAGCTGTCCTATTGGGTTGTTAGCTGTGCCATGCACCGGGTCTCTATCTGGCGGCTGACCATGACTGTTTCTAGCCGCTCGCCAACTTTGCGTTCTCGTTCTTTGCCTTGTTCGACGGTACTTTGAAGCTGTTTTATTTCATCTCTCAAACGCCTCATTTCCATTTCAGCCTCTTCTCGTCCGACAACAGCCCTCCTGAGCGCGTCGTTTGCTCTGCGCTCCAGCTGCCTCGATTGCCCGGACATGTTGTTGAATTGGCTGATCTTTTCTAATACTGGACTGTCGTAGCCGTCGGTTCTGAACGGCGTTGGCGTCATTTCGGAGTCGCGGCGTTGGTTGACGCGGGCTGGCGTTGATGTCTGGAGTGGGCTCATCGGCCTTGCCGGTGTAAAGCTCAAGCTCTCGTCCATTGTGGGCGTGAATGTCCGTTCTCTCTCAGTCTGGGTGTGCGCAGGGAAAGACCTCTTCAACTAGATGCCACCATGCATCTATCTTGCCAATATGGCCGGTCGTGAATTGTTTGTAGACCAACTTTGGCCGTTGGATTAGTCGTGATATTTTGCGTTGATATTAACAAAGTCTGTTTACTGATGGTGCCTGACCCCCAATAACTGCTAATAAGCTACCTATAATGGGGCCATGTTGGGCCACCGTTGCTGTAGCGACACACAAAGGTCATGTGACAGATGGCATTGTTCTGCGGCGGGCCGGTGTCACTTCCCGCTGGCCCGCTATTGCTGCAGGGGATCGAACTATTTGCCTCCAATTACCAGTTATGGACACTTGTAATTACAGACTCAGACCTGCAGCTCAGCCGATCACCCTGGCTGCTTCGGAACGGTCTGCTTTTACCGCTATTTAGTGCGTTGCGTCGGCAACATTGGACGACCTACTCGCTTCGTGAAACCCACCTCTCCCCATCATGGCTGACACCGATCTCCGCCAGCGCAAGGCCAAGGCCGACCATGTCAACGCAAAGGAGCCCGCAAAGCTTCGCACCAGAGTCGAAGAAGATGACGAGGCGGATTCGCTCCGTCTGGATATTCTGCGAGTCTTGACTTTCTTGTTTGTCGCTTCATGCGGCCTCAGCTACGTCATCAGCTCTGGCGAGAGCTTCTTTTGGGGCATGCAGAATAAGCCGTATTACCTGAAGCCTGAGTGGTGGAAGGCCAAGTTTGTATGCAAACATTCCAGAGGCGAAATCACGCCCAGGCCTACAGCATAGCTGACCCAGCCTTCTCTTCTTAACAGGGTGGACCGATTTATCTTACCCCGGACGAGCTTTCCCAGTACAATGGCTACGAAAAGGGCAAACCCTTGTATCTCGCTGTCAATGGCACCATCTTTGACGTCTCGAACGGTCTGAACATGTATGGCATTGGTGGTTCTTACCACTTCTTTGCCGGCCGAGATGCATCGCGCGCCTACGTAAGCGGCTGCTTCGAGGAAGACTTGACCCCCGATATGCGCGGCCTCGAAGAGATGTACCTCCCAATCGACGACCCCGAAATCGATTCCAAGTGGACCACGGCCGAGATGGAGGAGCTCAAAGAGCAGGAGATAGCAGAAGCTAGGGAGAGAGTACATAGCGGCCTGAAGCACTGGGTCGACTTTTTCACCAACAGCCCCAAGTACCAAAAGGTCGGCTACGTAAAGCGCGAGGAAGGCTGGCTAGAGAAACTGCCTCATCCCGAACTGTGCAAATCTGCTCAACAAAAGCGCAAGAAGAGGGTTCCCAGAGAGCAGCAATAGCCGTAACAACGCTGCACTGTCACGACACCCGCATTGAATGTTCAACATGCTTTAGAAGTTGCAAAGGACGAAAGTGATGTATGCAAAATAACTACCCCGCGCTACATATAGAGAATTTAAAACTTTGTAGCAAATTGCCTGCCCCAGCGGCCTCCGCTTGATATCATTAACCCATTCATTTACATGACACTATTACATAAGACATTGTTCCCTCTACAGAAGTATGAAAGCAGCACCCAAAGCAAGTAGCATCGAGCCGGACACGCTAGCAACGGAGGCACTGCCAGTTGTTGGGGATTGATCGGCATCGGCAGGGGTTGTGCTGGAGCCGGTGCTCGCCTCGGAGGGCGAGGCACCGCCCTCAGTCGAGCCACCCGGCGAAGTCTCAGCAGCACTCTTCTTGTAGTTTTCAAGCGATCGTGTAGAGTTGCCTGCGGTGCTATAACGTTGTCGGGTCAGCACTTGGTAGCCTAGCTTGTCAATGGCACGAGGACTTACTTCTCGTTGATGACCATGACCATGCCCTTTTGGCAGTGGGGGCCTTGGCTGCAGAAGAACCACATGGGCTTGGTATCGTTCACCATGATAGTAAAGACGGGAATTTCGCCCTTGGCTGCGCTGGCGGCGACGGGCTGGTATGCCGAGAAGATGCCCTGGGCGCTGGGGTTGACTTCATTGATGGGCTTGCACGGATGATCGAAGTCGGACTGGGTGAGGGTGTGGTTACCAGCAAGGAACTGGAACTGAACCATTGTTCCGACCTCAGCTTTAACCTTTTCCGGCCAAAACTTGAGGCCCATGGACTCGTTGACGGGATTACGGCCGACCGAGACGACCTGGACGTCGATGGCTGCGTGTTGTCATGTTAGACAAGTGAAGCCTAGCTCGGTGAGGATCCGGGGTCGCAAACCTTGAGCAGCGCCCAGCAGGGCTGCAGCGGCAGCAAGAGTGAACTTCATGTTGCCTGGAGATGTGCTGTAGTGTGATGCAATGTAAAGACCGGACGGTGGGCAGAGCTACCAGAGCTGCCAAGCGAGAAGAGACGTAAAATCGGATCAGATGAAGAAGTAGAAGCAAGTGAATAACCAAGAGCCTACAAAGAAAAAACACACGGCAAAGGAACTAGCCTCTGCAAGAAACTGCAAAAAAGAGAATATGCTGAGAAGAAAAGAGAGAAATAATGAAACAAGGCAGAAGAGGGAAAAGGGAGGGAAAAAGAGAAAGAGGACTGTCCAAAATAAATGCAAGCTGTCAGAAACAACAGGGGGCAAAACTTCAGAGGGAGCCCAGAGGCAAGCAACGAGCTGTAACGAACTAGATTGACCACCGGCTGCATCGGGCGAAGGCAGGTGTTAGTCGAAACAGGAGTGATCAGCCACTGCATCGCCTCCCCTTGGCAGCAGTTGAACATCTCATCGTTCTCAAGGTAATGCGGTTTTTGTGTGCCCAAGGGAAACCAGCCAGCATTGTAATGCATGCCATGCCGTCTTCCGAGTCCCCTCCCCTCCTCCTTCTCATCTGACAAGCGGCTATTGGGCGGTCGCGTGTACAAGCATAGGCCGAATGCCGTCCCATCCATCTCACATAGTGCACCCTAGATCTATAGTTTCCGAAAGAACGGGGCTAACAAGGTACCCGAAACCGGATTGGAGCTTTGGATCTTCCATCGTCGTGGTGGGAAGCGCATGTCCCGGAATTGGCGTTGTCAGAGGTCTTGTTAGAGGTCCTGCTCAAACGTGGCGAGTGTGTCTCCTCCAATTTACATTCATCATCCTCTTTGCCGTCTCTTCTCAAGGTCCATACATATTTTCAAGAGAGAGTCCGACAGATCAAGAGCACTTATCTTCTCAAAATTTGAGAGTTGCGCGACTCGGAGTAGATTGATGTCCCGTGTTAGTCCAGCACCTAACAGAAACCGGCGGAGCAGACAGCACGGCAGAGCCACGACGACAGACGCGCGGCGAGGGTTCGAGGAGGCTTGCAAAGTGGAAATTACCCTTTTTTACAGAAGACACCGTAGTTTTGAACCTTTGCATGCATAGGTCTGGCACTGGCTGTGCCGCACCTTGGGCATTCTACGACGCCGACGAGACGAGGCCAGTTTCAGACTCGGCCCCACAGCTCCGTACTGGCAGCCGGGTCGAGGACCGCCGAGACTCGTGGCTGCTCGCCTTCACAATTTTCATGGACGCGGCAGCAAATTCATTGATTGTATTTTCGTTGCTGTGAAGATCCCGAAGAAAGTGATAGTCGGCATGTCGTCGACGGCTTGTCTGATGATGCGCACGTTATTATACATAGTTTGAGAGTCAACTGTGTGACTAGTCGCAGGCACCAAAGATTGCTTGGCTGAGCGTAGAAGTGCCAGGAGTTACGCGAGGACATGCTATTACCGGTTTCTCGCTCAGAATGAAGCTGACATCATCACGCGAATTGCCTGGAAGCTGGTGTCGACCATCTTTCGCATGACATAGCTCGCCAGCGACAAGCAACCAGCGACTCCCTCATGCTTCTGCATCCCCATATGATCTCTCGTCTTTGACCATCATGGTCTGAATTAGTTCTGACATTGGGGAGCCAAATAGCCAGGCTAGGTGAGAGGTAGAGTGCCTCTGTAAATAAGATGCTCTCAACGGCCTGGTCCAATTTCATTCCATGCACCGTGGCAGCCCTCTAATGACTGTGTTGTCAGTGTCCCGCCGATCCTCCCAGTAAGAATCGGTGCTGATCACTTGTTCTGGACAAGGATGTATAGAGGGCCAGACGTGCTCCATGGGTGTCGTGGTACCGGTTCGAAATGCACGCGGCATGGCGATCATCTCCATGTTCGAGACAGGCTTCTTTACACATGCATTTGAATATAGACGCCCGAGCAGCAGGGCCGTCTTGCACTGTAAAGAAATGACAATATTACATGCACGATATCATCGTAGCGTTGTGCCCAAATGCTGACTCAAAGATCCAGCAAAAGCTGCGGTGCAATCTTTTCCAGATCCTCCACCTATACGAAGTCAGCAATCAATCATCAGCATGCTTCTTCTCGTCTTCGTTCCGCCTTCACCCTTCCGACAGCCGCACATACCTCGAGGAATCCCGATCTCTTCTCCACCGCCGCGCGCGCAATCGCCTCGCGCACAAAGACGTCAACGTACTTGCCGACCGCGGCGTTGGCGTCGCGCGACACCCGGGTCGCGTCCTTTTCAAACAGGTCGTGCAGGATGCGTGTGAGCAGGTCCTTGGGAATCGACTTGTCGGCGGTCGCGTCCGCCGCACCTCCGCTGCGGCTGCTATTTGCTTCACGACTCGTGGCGGCCTGTGGGCGGCGACGGGGAGGCGAGTCGTCGTCCGACTCAAACGGGTCACTCGAGGCGGCGGCGGCGTCACTCGAATTCTCGACCACCGCTGCAGCTTGCCTACTGCTGCCCGCCTGTGGGCGACCGCGGGCGTTGTTGGCCTGCTTGGGCGGCATTTTGACCACTCTTTACGTGTAAGGCAAGATTATAGGAGGTGTTGAAGGCTGATCGAGACGCGCCTTGCGCCGCGTTCTAGTGGAGAGGCTTCGTTAGTCATCCCAGCAACGACCAACGAACGACCAGTCCAATGTTACAGCGAGTGTTAACAGAATGCGCAATCAAGGTTAAATCGGTTCACGAGAAGCATTGGAGTATTAAGAACCAGAGTTCGGTTTATTTAACAACAAGGGAAATTGCGTAGGTGTATAAATTACAGCGACTAGAAAGTCTTTGGCAGAGCCATAAAAGAGAATTGCGCCATGCCAATGCCAATCTAATCCGCGCATCAGCTGTTGCACACGACAGAGTGTCGGGGTATCTACCCCAACTTCCCTCGACGTCAAACTTTCAATCTCTCCATTTTTAAATCCCCCAGAGTGATCCTTTCCCAACGAAAACAGTGTCTATACAGTGGTAATGGGGAGCATGGCATTTAACCGGAGCCGCCGGAGAAGGCCTTGCCGAACATAAGAACCTGGAGCTTGTCGTAGATGGACAAGACACCGGCACCGGCAACACCACGGAGAATGTTGGCACCAGCACCGTTGAAGAGAGACTTGACACCGTTGGTAGCAATGATCTGGCGAGCAGCGTCGAAGGAGTTCTTGTACTTGACAGCCTCACCAGAGGTCATCATCATGCGACGACGAATGGTGTCGAGAGGGTAGGCAGCGATACCGGCACCGGTGGTGACACCCCAACCAAGGAGGAAAGAGGCAAGGAAGTTACCCTCGAGAGTACCAGTGAGAAGGACGGGCTTGAGGGAGTCGTACATGCCGAAGTAGAGACCACGGTAAACGATGATACCAGCGACAGAGGGCATGAAACCACGGTAGAGACCGGCAATACCGTCAGAGGCGAGGGTCTTGCGGTAGACGTCAACGAGACCGTTGAACTGGCGCTCGCCACCCTTGGAGGCGTTCTTGGCATCGTTGGCCAGACGGGTACGGGCGTAGTCAAGGGAGTAAACGAAAAGCATAGAGGTGGCACCAGCAGCACCACCAGAGGCAAGGTTACCGGCCATCCACCAGGCATAACCATCACGGTCCTTCTTGAAACCGAACATCTTCTTGAACTTGTCACGGAAAGCGAAGTTCAGAGCCTGGGTAGGGAAGTAACGGATAACGTTGGCAGTGTTACCACGCCACAGGGCGAGAATGCCCTCATCAGCGGCGGTACGGCGGAAGCAGTCAACGATACCGTTGTAGCGACGGTCGAGACGGCCAGACTTGATCATCTCATCCTATTCGACTGTTAGAGAACTGTATAAAGGCATTTCGTCCAAAGTGCGACTAACCTGGTTCTGGATGAGAAGCTTGACACGCTCGATGGGAGCAGCAGCGGTCTTTGAGACGGCGGCGGAGACACCACCCACTGGAGAGATTGTCAGTTTTGTGACCAGAGAAGGGTTGCTTTGCTCCGTATCATGGCAAGTGTCGAGCGACGGTTGAGGGCGGATGGAACGTACTCAGGAAGTCGGCAACGAAGGGCTGCGAGACGAATTAGCACATGTATCCAGGGGTAGCCGAGCGTGTAGCCGAAGGTCTAAAAAATTTGTCGCGTCATGTCCGTCGTGCCAGCAAAGGGATTAGGCTAGCAAAGGAAGCACAGTGCGGTCAAGAGAGGCATTGATGATGCATGGCAGTTCAATTGGCAGCAGGCTTTGATACAGCTTCAATGGCCAGCCTCCCCCCTTTGTTGCGACGACGGCACAACGCGGCATTTCTGGCGACGCGGCGGAAAAAATCTGTCAAGACTTACGGGCATGCCCAGGACCTTAGGCTTCTCTTGAGACATGATGGCGGATGTTCTGGTGCTTTCCCGGAAAGAACAAGAAAGGACTGAGGGGAGATTTGGGGATGGAGAAGGAAGGAAGTGAAGTGTGTCTGGGGAAGTCGAGTGAAATAAATTCTGCTCGCTGGCTGGGTGGCAGGGCCGGGGGGAGCGAAAAAAATTGTTGCGGGTCCAGTCAAAGGGACAAGTTTTCTTGGAGCGAGTCTTCCCGGCTTGCGCGAGAGGCTAGAGCCAGCAGTGAGCGCCGCAAGCACTTTTCCATGGCAACAGTGGAGTTTGCGCCTCAGGCCAGAAGGAGGTCTGAGGCCAACAAGCGCGTGAGACTCTGAGAGCCAGGGGAGGCCCACGCTGTCCTTAGTGTGCCTAGATTTTTAGGGGCTTCGAGTTACCGGTTCGCCCCGATGTTCTTTTTAGCTGGCTGGCATGCATCAAGGTACCTACCTACCTGAACGTAAATGAGTAAGGTAAGTACCTAAGAATCACTAACTCGGATTATTTGGGCTCGTCGCATCTCGAAAGGCCAAGATACGCCGGACCCGGGAATGTACATGCATGTCACCATCACCCTATCAACCTCATCGACCTCATCAACGTCTCAGGGACATGATCTCTTGCGATTCTTGATATCACAGCGACCTCGGGCGCCATGGCCATTGTCATAACCTGGTCAATTCTGTTCCGATATGTTTCTTATTACCGCCCACTACAGTAATAGGTGACCACAGCTGACACACAGCTAAGCCAATAGTGAGCCACACTTTTGTGCTTGCCTCGCCGGAGAGATCTCGCATTGGCATAATAGAGAGGCGTTGTACCGCCATTGTCCCTACCTCCCAGATATCAAAGAATTCTTGTTCGAGATTACTGTGAGGGATCATTCCGCACTACGGAGCGCTGGACCACTCATTCATCTCTCGCGCTCTGCTATTATTTGCTTTACAGCTCCTCACTATCCGTGATAATCGAATGGGCGTCCACTTACCCCAGTAGCCTCGGCTCGAAAGCAACTGAGCATTTGGCTCAACCGCTTGCAATATTCCTTTGTATCAAACTGGCAGTCTTTTCAGCGCAATTTCCAACTGTACGTGCCACATCGGAGGTACATAAAGCTACATGCATCACTGCGATGTGTTCTTTGGCCCCAGGGTCCACCAGACAGAACAAGATAGCTGGATCCCCTGTCTCCATGTCCTCCCTCCCCTGCAGCCCCCTTTCATCCGGGAAAGCCGCAAGCCGCAAGCCGCTAGGAAAATTTCCAGAAGGCAAGCGTTAAAGTGTCTTTCGCTGAGTGGCCGGTCCAGAGATGCAAAGACTTGGGCAGAATGGCAATGAAGTGTTGTGATCTGAAAAAAGCTACAGTCATGGCCAGGGTCAGTAGGCTCTATTGCAACATAGCTTTTTTCATCTTCTGAATCGTATTTGCACGTCGCAAACTGGCCGTTTGTTTCAATCCCGCCAAAATCCTGGCTAGCCGACCGGGGGGCGTTTTGCAGATTGCTGGCGCGGCCCCCCGCTTGTTTGGACCACAGCAAGATAGTGCATGCGCCAAAGAGTAAACCTTCTTCAAGAAACACATATTTAAATAATGTTTACCGTCTCGTTCCGCTAGTATGTTACTGACGTTAACTTTTCTCCCCTAGTCCATTACGACATCTAGTCACGATGGGCTGCAGCTGTTTGCCCTACCAACCCTACTACCTAGGCAGGCAGCAAACGCGGCTCCAAGCTATCTAACTTGGCAGCGAGCGTCTCACCGGGTGCCGGTCTGACCGAAACATCAGCAACCACTTTTGCACAATGCCGTAACAGGGTTGCTGCTTCTTCCATCTTGACTATTTATATCCAAAGGCTACTCAAACAACGAGCTCATCAATAGCTATGCTGATACTATTTTAAGGGCATTTCATGCCGAACTATCTTCGAACTGGCTTGGTTCTCGTGCCTTGTCACGTGATGACACATATATGCTCTTGACGCTGCTTACCGACATGTTACCTCATGCTCGCAAGTCTGTACCATTTACCCAAAAAAAAATGAGTAGAACGTGTTTCATCTCCATAATCTACAGCAAGATACACACTTATGGGCAATATGGTATGTTGCCACCGAGTACATGCTTGTGGCTGAGAAAGATAAATATGTGCGATGCTGAACTCGCAAAAGCCCGTGAATAGGACTTGTAATTGTCCATCATCCATATTTTGCTGCGATCGTTCGTGAGCACTCAGCGCAGTCACAGTGCGAAATTCAACGGCCATTGTCATGAAGATTTTTTGTTGTTCATTCAGTTGCCGTTTGCTCATGCAAATTCGGTTTCTAGGTATGCTTTACCGAGTGTGAAAAGCGTCCCAACCAGGCAGTTTTTTGCCTTGTATCTTTTCCCCATCCCTCGGCCATATATCATGGAGGCCATCATGACGCCAAAATTCCAGAAAACACCTTGGTCGAAATGCGCTTAAGCAGCAATGGCACGGGCTGTCAAAAAATGTTAGTGCTTCATTTCTCGTTGTCGTCGCCAGGTAAAGTCGCATACTGTAGATCTTCATCTTGCTGTGTGTGGTGACAGGCTTGATCATGCCCTTCTCCTCAAGGTCACTGATGCACTTGCGAGCGAGCGAACCGTTGATCTTCATGCGGTCGACGAGAACGGCGACGGTAACGAGGCGGTAAGACTGGACATCCTTGTAGAGCTTATCGGCGGTGCTCTTGTCGAGAATGACGGCGTGTTGGGCCTTATCCTTGACCTTGCCCTTCGACCACTTCTTCTTTTGCTTCTTAGCTCCAGCAGCAGGCGCCTACACCAAGAAAATCGACTGTTAGTTCATTGATCTCTGGGTATTCAATTCGTTCTGGCGAGCATCGTCGTCGTAGGCAGGTGCGGGCGTACCATTTTGATGTGATGTGATTTGACGTTGACGGAGTGTGGAGGAACAACTATTTTTCGCCAAACCTGCGAAGACGACTACACTTCGGCGATGGGCCCCGCGCCACTGGCAGTGGCAGGGCAGGCTTGCCCTAACAATTGTGCCGTATAGGGTACGCACCCAATTTTTTGCAACGCCTGATTGGCCCACATGGCACCCACCGAAATTTGCCAAACCCTCCTCAGCCGAGCCAGACCTCCAACCTTAGGAAAAATCCCATCACGACAACCCGAGCATACTAACCGCAGTCCCCCGCCATCCACGGAAACATCGACTGCTATATTCAAAATGTCTGAGGGCGGTGATATCGACGTTCTCCCCAGCGTCCTTCCCAAGGACGTCGCCAAGGAGGTTGGCAATGTCAAGCTGTTCAACAAGTGGGACTACGATGTTGAGGTTCGCGACATCTCTCTGACGTATGTTGATACCTGCACCGCCGTGTATGCGCAGGCGAACGGGGAGGGAATTGATGTCGAATCGAACGAACTTCTCCCTGTCTGCGCCGCGGAAACGAGACTGGAAACATGTATTCTGACGGATGAATAATAGCGACTACATTTACCTGAGCAAGCCCGTCTATGTCACCCACTCCGCTGGCAAGTATGCCGCCAAGCGCTTCCGCAAGGCCAGCTGCCCCATCATTGAGCGTCTCACCAACTCTCTAATGATGCACGGCCGCAACAACGGCAAGAAGCTCATGGCTGTTCGCATCGTCGACCACGCTTTCGAGATCGTGAGTGACCACCACCTCTGAACGAGTCTGCTCCACCCCGAAGAAAATTCGCAACACCACAAACGGACAGAGACAAACACGTAGTGCATAGCGAATTGGACATCGTGTGGGAGCGACGGGCATGGATAAATGGCGTGTTGCTAACTAGGCGCAAAAATAGATTCACCTCATGACCGACCAGAACCCCATCCAGGTCGCCGTTGACGCCATTGTCAACTGCGGTCCCCGCGAAGACTCGACCCGAATTGGCTCCGCCGGTACCGTCCGTCGCCAGGCCGTCGATGTTTCCCCCCTCCGCAGAGTCAACCAGGCTATTGCCCTCCTCACCACCGGTGCCCGCGAGGCCGCTTTCCGCAACGTCAAGTCCATTGCCGAGTGTCTCGCCGAAGAGCTGATCAACGCCGCCAAGGGCAGCAGCAACTCGTACGCTATCAAGAAGAAGGATGAGTTGGAGCGTGTAGCCAAGAGCAACCGATAGAGGGTTTCACAAAAATGGATTTACGTCTGGATGGAGTGCGGCTTTGGCGTGGTTCTGGCATATTACAGAATTGCATTTTTGCGTTTCGGGTCTGGGAACGCGGCTATGGATTGTCATGGAATTGTCTTTAGTCTCAATAAAACTGGGCTCTGAAGAAGCCTACTGACCTAATGACTTGTCAAGCTACTTGCTACGCGTGCGTGTGGGTGTCGTCATGATGGCATGTGTTCAATGATTGTCTATAGCAGTGACCACCTCCGATGGGTGTCGTCATGGTGGCATGTGTCAATGATTGTCTATCAGCAGTGACCACCTCGGAGGTGGGATGTACCGGCATAGATTCTGTACAACGCATCATTTTTTGTTTCTTTGCTACATGTTACTACCATAACCTGCAGGATATGGCTTCAGTCGATGCAGCGTTACTGCTTTTTGGGGTACTATAAACGCCTTTTTTACCGTCACACAAGAATGAGCAATTGTCGCAGAGTTATATATATATAGCTTCATTCATGTCATGTTAAGTCATAAGCTCTATAACATCCCATAGTTGGGTTGATTGCATTCATCATTCATGGTTCGTCATTCATCAGTAAATCCGCACCTTCTTCTCTCCAATCGTTAACCGCTGGAACATGCCAACGTGGAGAATGCCTTCTTCCCACCACGTTCCCATACCTTCGTCGACCTGAAACCCGCAGCGCTCCCAGAAAGGCTGGACTTGTTTCTGGGCATGAACGCAGACCAGCCCGCTCCAGGATGGGATTTCTGTTTCTCGTCTAGCGCCCATTTGCTCGAGACCAAGCTCCGTAACGCTGGGGTCAAAATATGACGGGTTCTCTTTGAGCCACTGCAAGGCCGTGCTGACCAGCAGGCCCGCAATCTGGTTGCCGCGAAAGTCCTTTTGGACGGCAAGGCGGCCGAGTTTGACGTAGGACTCTCTGCCGTCGTGGTACGTAGTCGGGCGATCCGCGGCAAAGACGGGCGCGGCGACTGTATCCACCTCCGCAGATGGCTGGGCGGCCTCGCCCTCGAGAACGTCCTTCCAGTAACGACCGCCGCTGACGGGATGGGGGCCGTGGGGAAAGGGCACGACGCGGACGGTGCCGATGGGCGTGCTGCGCGTCGAGCTCTTGCGCGGCTGGACGACGGCGCCCGTCTCGTCGCGGACCTCTTGCTTCTGGGTAGTGTGGACGCTGGCATAAGCCACCCAATGGCAGCTGCGTGAGTCGTTGACATCAAATTCGTTATCAACGGGGACGCTCTGCTCCTTGACGAAGACGTCCTCGCGCACCTCCATGGCATCGAGAAAAGTGGAGGGCAAGCCGACGGGCTGCTCGTCGCGCGGAGCACCCGGCTTGTAGCCCTCGAGCTTGCTAGGCTCGAGGAGCGAGATGAATGGTGTTCCCATGGTGGTTGTGTGCGTTTAGCAGGTTGGTGTGAGGCGAAGCGTGAGAAATCTGTGTTGGAAATTGGAGCAGCTCGTGGGCTTTGTACGAATAATGGACTCCTCTTGTAGATCAGTCATATATCGACTTATGCGTTGGCGGAGTTAAGGCAAAGGTGGTGTGAGCGGTCGTGACGAGAAGAGCAACGAGTGTCATGATATGGCGTGGAGTTGGAGACCCGCCAAGCGCATTGCAACGGCGGCCAGTTGGCGCTGGGCCAGAGCTAGCAGTTATCGACCTTCCCATTGTTCTGTTTGCAGCGCGAGGCGGTGAGAGTTGCGGGCGTCAGTCAGCGCAGGATGGATATCGACAACCCAACTAAGGTGGAACAAGTGTTTTGCGTCTGCATGTTGACGCAGATCCTGGCATTATCACGTTTCCCGATCTATGTACCTCCACGGGCCCAGCTGTTTGGCTATCATGCCACAGACGGCTGGGTACCTTCGGTACCCTAGAACATGCTTGGTTGGGCAGAAATGCGTTCATGTCCACGTCCACATGCTGTCTTGAATCGAAACGAGGGTTCATCTTGAGGCTTGGCAGGGGAACCAATGGCGCTTTGTTTTGGAACAGGCTTGAACAATGATGAGTGGCAGTTGGCCGAATGGTATGCTGGCTGCAGGAGAGGTGGTAGTGCAGAAATGAGGCTGATTGAGCATCCGTTCTGCGGCACATCTACTTTTAGGCTGGCTGTGGCAGTCTTTACCCCGTGACTATCTAGCTAACTATTTAAATTTTTTATTAATCGTCGAGTATGACGTCTAATAAATCGTACGCTTACCAGTAATATTTGTTGGCAGCAATCAAGAGATAGGGTACTGAGGTGCGGAGTTGGGCTGCACGGAACGGATAAGGTACATTGGAGGGCGCCGAAGTCGCTGGCCGGCACCACAGTGCTAATAAAGTAGGTAGGTACCTTACCTATATATGTTTCTAGTGGCTGGCATCACCATGCAAGCTGCAGGTATTATCGACGTGTATTTGGCCACTAGGGATGAGATCGGCTTGGAGGATCTTGATTTTTAAATTTTATTATTTCTTATGCCCCGATGAATGCCTGTATGTTTGGCTTGTAGCCGCTGCCCGGCACGATCTTCGACATACAGTCTGGGGCTTTTAGGGTCATGATCCCTTAATCTGCCATCACTGTACTGGTATTAATTGGCAGGTCGGAAAAGCACGTTGTCCCCTGTATTATGGCGCGGTTGATCCGAGATATATCATATCCCCCATAGGGAACTCCACTGGTGATGAGCTAGCGGCTCTGTGCTCGCCTAAAGAAGAAAGAAACAGTGGGATGCCATTCGCTGGCCGTGCGCAGCATTCCATCATCTCCAATGGTATAGCCGACTCCGTAATCAGGGCCAAGTGCATAATTGGAAATTTGACGGTGCTGGTAGTGATAGCGAGGACCGATATCACTAACTAGTTCAGTTGCCTCAATAGATACGGACACAGACAGTCAACAGTTGTCGAGTACACCGCCAGACTCGCCAGCAGCAGGTTCACATGTACTGCAGCATGCTGAGATGTATCCTGCAGCACGGATCGAGTTATTCATTTCCTCTAAGAATTGTGTGTAAAATGACCCAATTCAATGCTACATGTCGTTCAAGTGGTGCTTCTCATTCGTGGCTCAAAGCTTGCGCTTCTATTGACATGCCGTCTAGTTTATTAGCACCACCTCACCTCCACCAACCTGCAGTAGTTTCCCCATTTTGCCTCGCTCAGGGGTGTGCGCAAGACCCCCCCAAAGGACTTTCTTTCTGCCACCCACGTTTTCTCCCAGCCTCGAATTCCAGCAACTGCTTGTTCTCTCCCCGAATCGGGTCTTGATATCCATTTGGTAGTTAATTACTGCAGCGACGCAACCTATTCTGTCCTTGGCCTCGCCATCGGAGCTTCATGTTGTTGCTAGCGCTACTCTCTGGCCACCAGCAACCTCAGTCTCCGCCGGCTGGCCAGCTTCATATATAGGCTTTCAGGCCCAGCCCTGTTTGAGCCTCGTCTACCGCAATCGACTCGAGTCGCTTCCCTCAGAGTTGTCGCGCTGTCGATTCTCGCCATAGACGCTTTGCCATGCCCTGGCATCCGCTTCCGCGCATCGCCTTTGCGGTTGCAACTTTTCCCTTCACCGCCCAACAACCTGCCGACCTCCCCCTCGAAATTGGCGATGAGCTGTATATCATTGAAGAGACTGCCGACGGCAACTGGCTGAGGGGCTATCTTGTCGCCCCTCCCAGCCTTCTTGCAGGCCTGACATCTGTCCAGGGCCAAACGCTCGAGGCTAGAGTCTTCAGCGGCATCTTCCCTCGCAGCTGCGTCGAGGTTCGAGAGATGCTCGGCGAATCCGACGACGGGGACCAACATACCACCCAAGATGACCAAGATCCCCACGCAAACAATGACGAATCACGGCAAGATGAGAACGGGTCCGAAGACTCGGCCAAGGGGGGACTCGAGAGTGATGTCGAGAACATTCACAAACAATCCAAGACAGTAGCCCCGCGCAATTGTCGAGCACCTTTACAGGAACTTTCCAACGGCATCACTGCAAAGCTTTCAGTGCCCGTTGAACGTGACCCGAATATGCCACGCCCTCCAGCGCCAGTACCAATGCTCAAAATTGGCGACGAGACGCCCACATCAGCATCCGAGCCCTTGATTGACGAAATCTCATCATGCCTGCGCGAATGGCATTCCAAAAATCTTCACCAACTCCTCCTCGCCAGGGAATACTCAAAGCTCGACAAACTCTCTCAGCTCATCACAAAACTCAATCTGCACCGTCAACAGTTCCTATACAATGTCCTCACCTCTCGCGAGTACGAGATTCTCCGCGAAAAGACGGTATGGGATTTGGTGCAGGTCAACAAGCTTTGTGGTGGTGAAGTCATTGTGCGCGACCCCGGTGCGCGCGGCCGCATCTTAACTGGCGAAGACTCTGTCGTGGCCCTCACAGAGCTCCAGTCCAGCATGAGCGTTCTTGATGAGCCCCCTAAGCCAACAATTGAGCTTGCCAGCCTACACCATCTGCTGCTGGATGTCAAGGGTTTTGCTGGCGCTTCTACGGAGGAAACGTGCCTTGTTGCCTACCTGGCCAGCAAGCCGCACCATGACAAGCCCACAAGCCTCTCCGAAGCCTTCAGCATCGACGTCCCTGCTGGGCGCACCATGGGTAGCCTCATGCAAGATGGTGCTACGCGAACACTGTTCACCGATTTGTCCAGTCTTGACTTCGGTGACGTAGCTGCCCCCGAATCAGATCTCTATTTGGTCATCAAAGTGCAGTCTCCACAAAGAATTGAAATGCTGCCTCCCTCAACTAGAGCCGGAAGCTTGGGGGATAACTACTACACTCGAGAGCATACCAAGTCACTACCCATCGGTGGTAATAAGGGCTCAAGAAGAAGTTTCATGTGGGCCACTAAATCCACGAGGTCAACTTTTTCGCGAGGCTCACCAGCCGCCAAAACGGATGCTGTGAATGAACAGCGGGTAGACCGACCCTACTCCAACCGCACAGCAAGCCGCGATGATCACGCCCCCCCCAGCACTGCTGGCTCGCAAGCTAGCATGATAGTCGACGAGGTTCAAATGGCCCAGCGCACCGTTGGTGTTGGCGTTATGAAACTCAACCCCATCATGAAGCAAGACGAAGAGGTCGAGCATGTCATTAGTATCTGGGCGCCCTCCGCAAGACCCATGACCGACAAAGATATGGGTGAAGAATGGAATCCGATCATTCGGGAAATAATGGGTAACTCATCAGAGTCATTCGAGAGAGCGAAACGAGGCGAACGACTTCAGGTATCGCTCAAGGCCTTTGACCACCCAGACGCGGACGCTCTCATCAAGGCCACGCCAACAATCTTATCCGGGGTCTCCAAGACTAGCAGGATCGGATTTTCTGGCGCACCAACGCGGCCCAGATCCGACATTTACCTCACAATCAATACGGCGGCTCTTGCAAAGCAGAATCTCCTCTCTAGATACGGGGGAAGCGCTACCAGTATGCCTCCCGGAATGCAGGCTTCTAATTTACAGGTGACGCTAGAGGTTCGACAGCGATCCGGAACAAAGATTGAAAACTGCATCTTTCCATCCTCGAATAGCAGCGGCTTGACTACTTTCAAATCTGCTGCCACTGAGCGTGGTGAGGCATGGAATCAAACACTGCGCCTATCGCTGCCTGCGGACGATGTTGCCACCGCCCATGTTGTTATGTTTATCAGCGACATGCCAAGTCCCCCATTCGCTGTCGCACATATACCTCTTTGGGACCGGGAAGCGTTCATTCGCGATGGGCCGCACGGCCTGCTGCTCTATAAAATAGATGAGCATACCTCAACAGCGCAGGCAGGACCAACAGGTAAAGGCGGATATCTGTCCACTGTCTGGGCACCAAGAGGTAGAGACGAGCGCTCGGTCGAAGTGACCGGCCCGCTTGCATTACTTCTTATCGAAACATTTCTGTGCAGTACGCGTTTCTCGCAAGACCGTGTCATTCTTGGCCTTCTGAAATGGAGAGAGCTGTCTCAGGAGGACCTAGCCGCCGTTCTGCGCCAGATCAACTTCGTGCCTGAGATCGAGATTGTCAAGCTGCTTGGCGACGTTCTGGACAGCTTATTCGGTATATTGGTGGAGCACTCTGGTAAAAATGAGTACGAAGACCTTGTCTTTACGGCTTTGGTCAGAGTCTTGGGTATCGTTCACGATAGACGATTTAACCTGGTTCCTCTGGTAGACCAGTATGCCGAGAAGCAGTTCAATTATCCGTTCGCAGCTTCTTGTCTTGTTCGTGCCCTTGCGCGTCTGCTCCAGCACCCAACAGAAACCGAGACCGCCCGAAAGCTGAGATCTACTTTCAAGATTGTCAGGCACATCCTCAAGTTCATTACCCAAGCACGCAGTCAACAGCGAGCCAAGGAGGCAGGCATTGGTATCAAGACTTCGGCGCAGGGTTTCACGAAGCAGCTTCAATCAATTTTCAAAGCCCTTGAAGAAATGATGCGAAACCCGGCCCCTGTTTTGGTTGGTAGCCAGACGCTAGTTGTACAACACTTTCACACGTGGCTTCCTGAGCTCACTAGTATGCTTACAGCTGAAGAGATTCTTCATATCGCCATTGACTTTATGGACTCTTGCACCGATGTCAAGGGCAAGTTGACCTTGTACAAACTTGTTCTCATTATCAACTATTCCAAGCTGGATATTTTCAGCCACCCTGACCAGAGATCCGCACTGAGCGCCAATACTGTTCGCTGGATTAGTCCTCATTGGGGTCACTGCCCGGACATGACTGACCAGTGGAGAAACCAAATCCGACTATGCTGCTCTATCCTTGCCAATCAGCTGGACTACATCGGCCCTGAAATTCCGGATCACGCACCCAGAGTCATTGACTCTTACCTATCCATTCTGGCATCGCCTCCGCCCGCAAGGAAGAAACTGTCACTCCTGTTTCCCTCGTCCTATCCGTTTCCGACGAAGTCAACGGCTCATAATATGGAATTCGACGAATCTTTGGCCGAATTGTCCGCCATTTTGTCGGCGATCTCAAGCTCGCCCGCAGGAATGCAGCTAGAATTGGCAGACAGCGACATTCAGACCATGTTAGAGAATGTTCTTCAGGTACAAATGAGTATCCTGAAAGGCGAGGCATTTCCCGAAGGCTGGCTCAGTGTACACATCTATCATCACAAGTCTGCTATGCGCACACTCCAATACTTGGCGTCGATTTTGCTGGAGACTTTCCTACCTCATCCGGATGATGCCGAAAGTTTCAATACTGATCTATGGAGGTTGTTTTTCGAGACGTTACTGAAACTCGTAGGTAGCCCATCGCTTGCCTTGGAAACTTTCCCCGAGCAAAAGAGACGAGCTGTTTGGAAGATCGCTGGTGATGTGCGCGAGGATGGAGCCGCTCTGCTACGTAGAACGTGGGAGGCCATTGGATGGGAAGCAAGCAACGAAGAACGCACAAGGTACGGACTGGCCAAGATGGGCGGTTATCAAGTGCAGTATGTTCCCGGCCTGGTTGGACCAATCGTGGAGCTGTGCTTGAGTGTTCATGAGGGCTTGAGGAGAATGGCCGTTGAGGTATTGCAAACTATGATTGTCAGTGAGTGGACTTTGAGCGAGGATCTCTCTGTCATCCAGACGGAAATGGTGGACTGTCTCGACACTTACTTCAAGACCAAGCCTTTGACAGAGAGTGTTTTGCAGAAGCTTTTCCTGGGGGAACTGATGGAAAGATTTGCTGTCCTTTCTGGAGATGACGAGTCCTTGACGGAGGCTCTTCAGAATCTAACTGGAACTTTGGATGAGTTTTTGGATCTCTTGGTTGCTGTGCACAGCACGGACAATGGAAATGGAGCTTCGGACATTATCAACCGCCTTCGACTGATGGAGTTTCTTCGAGATATGCAAAAGGAGGAGATATTCGTGCGATATGTACACCAGCTGGCCAGCCTGCAGGCCGAAACGCGCAACCATGCCGAGGCCGGTCTCGCGCTGCGGTTGCACGCCGAGCTATATGACTGGGACCCGAATCGAGAGACTGGCGCAATGACAGATCCAGACTACCCGGCCCAAACGCACTTTGAGCGCAAGGAAAGGATTTACTTTGATATGATTAAGCATTTCGAAGAAGGCGAGTCGTGGAGCAACGCACTCACAGCCTACAAGGAGCTTCAGGCGCAGTACGAAACAAACATTTATGATTTCGCCAAGCTTGCACGGGCCGAACGCGCCATTGCCACCATTTACGAAACTATTTCAAAGAGCGAAAGGCTCGTGCCGAAATACTTCAAGGTCATTTACCGTGGCCTTGGCTTTCCAACAACTCTTCGCGACAAGCAATATATTTTTGAAGGCTCTCCAGGCGAACGGGCTGCAGCGTTTACAGACAGGATGCAAGAGCAGTATCCGTCAGCAAAGATTATCACGTCGGAAGATGGCGACGAAGTCGAAGGACAGTTCTTGGTTATCTCGGTTGTGACGCCACACCGCGATCTGTCCCATCAGATTTACCAGCGCACTCGTGTTGCTCAGGTCGTTCGCGACTTCTTGCTCTCCTCTCACCCGCAGGTCTTTTCCATCACGGCCAAGCGTGCTACTTATGGTCCTGTTCAAGACCACTACTCCCAAAAACTGGTTTTCACAACTGCCGAACCCTTCCCGACAATTCTTCGCCGAAGCGAAATAATTGATGTCGGCGAACTTGAGCTTTCTGCTCATGAGACTGCTTTGGAGCGTATTGTGCGCAAGACGCAAGAGATGGCTGCTTTGGAGCGGCGCATCTCCGAAGGCGATGACAAGAACATGCAACTTCTTCTGGATGCTGTTGCGGTTTCTGTGAATCCGAAATCTGACCAGAGTGTGGCCTGCTACCGCAAGCTTCTGCCTGAGCCGAAGAGCGACAATGAATATGACGAGGATGATGAGGAAGAAGATGAAGAGGAGCTGAGCCCTAGCAATGCGGCCATTAAGACAGCTCTCATTGATCACGCCATGGTGCTTAAAAAGTGCCTAGCGCTCTTTGGACGAACCAAGTCTGATCCTTTTGCTGCAAGCAGGCACGATGAGTTGGTTCGTCACTTTGAGAGCACCTTTGCTCCCGAAATCCTCACCTTTACTCCGCCAGCCCCTATCAAGGAATTGATCTCCACACCATCGACCATTTTTAGAGGCACATCACCTTCTATTGAGCAAAGCCCCAGGTGGCAAACTGTCGTGTCTCCAAATGGCGGAACAAAACTCGAAGAAGCCGCTGTTGTTCGTCGTGTCTCTCTGCAACAGCCGCGAGGTACGCGCCTGAGTTTCCTCGGTGGCAAGAAGAAGAGTGTCGACCACCAATCCGACCTGAACGGCATCAGCGAATCACCAAAGGGCCACGGCCACAATCGAAGCCTCAGCAAAGACAATGCTATGCGGCAGGCCATGTACCGATCTCACTCTAGCGATGCCAGCAGCGTAGAGCGGCGCGGCAGCACGACCAGCACCGAAAGGCGCACATCGCAAGACGACAGGGACGCGCCAGCTAAAGAGTCTCGCCTGATGAAGCGTGGCAACAGCGTGCGCAAAAGATTCAGCTTGCTTAAGCTGGGCATCAAAACCAAGAACAATGCAGTCATGGGCAGCGTTGACGAAGAATAAGAACAAGCAGTGATTCCCCCATATATTTTATTTCTGTTTCTGCATTCCGCTTGACAGTCGCATTCCTTTGTTTTGCGTCTAGGAGCGACCTCATATTGCATTCGCCATTCTTTCGTTGTCTTGATGGCGAATTTATTATACTACAGGTCGTCCTTTTTCATCTTGGTTTGTGTTTCGCATCTTGATTTCATACTTTTTAATTTTCTGGCTCTGTACAGTTAGGTGTTCTGGATACCACTGGTCACAAGGATTTTTGTGTCTGAGAGGATGGGACTGACTCCCAGCTTTGTCTTTTTTCTTGAGCGTCTGGAACCGGCATTTTCCGTTTTATATCCAAGAGAAATATATATAATTACCGTGTATACGCGATCCCTTTGCTTGCGTTGTAGCTTTTGCAACAACAATCCTGCTGTGGTAATCTTGTGCCCAGTACTTGTGTGCAACTAGATTATTTTTTGTATAACTTTGGACGATCCGACCAGCAACTCATCATAGCCCTTGTGCACGCACACGTTGCCGTCGGTATACTTTCCCAATTGAGAGAGCATAATGACTTGCTAGAATCAAGGCGAGTGATGTCGGTGAGTTTTGAGCCCAGCGCCCAAGGTAATACGCTGGGGGTCTGCATCTGACAGTCACAGAACAGTGAGTAAAAAAGGTTGCTTGCAAGAGACGGAAACACAGAAAACTATGTTCTAACACTAACATATATACTGAAAGTAACCTATGCATGTTTTGTTGTCCGTTTCCGTCAACATTACATGTGCTAAATAAACAAGTGTGCTCGGCGGGCGTCCTTTGCCCTCGGGAATCTTTCCCAGTGTCAAAATAGTAATACAAAGTACAAGGTCAAATACAAATACATGTGCTGGAGAATAAGCCTCGTCACATGCCCATCGTTCAAGCTTAGCCACGAGGGTTGCCGTTAAAGGCAATCAAGTTCTTGGTGCCGCGAATCTGATCAACAATGGCGTTGGCCGTGGCCGAATCCTGGATGGTGCTGCAGATGTCGGGACCGGAGACGCCGTCCTTGGCGGCCAGGTAAGCGGCAAGACCGGCGACGTGAGGAGTAGCCATGGATGTGCCAGTCATGTAGCCCTTGAAGATTCACACATGGTTAGCAGAGACTTATCGCCCATGGAAGCAGCAAAACAAGTTGGCAAAGGGGGGGGGGGTCCCTCTTTTTTACTGGCAGATGAACTTACGGTGCGGCCGTTGGGAAAGGTCGAGAGGACGACGACGCCCGGAGCGGCAACGTCGACGTTGGCGCCGTAATTCGAGTCCACGTAGCGGTGGTCCGACGAGTCCGTGGCGCCGACGCAGCATACGTTTTTCGCCGACGCGGGCGAGACGCCGCTGGCGTCCTTGTTCTTGTTGCCCGCGGCGACGGCGACAAAGATGCCGCGTCCCGCGAGGTTGTCGACGGCGTCGTTGAGGGCCCTCGAGTAGCCGCCGCCGAGGCTCATGTTGACAAAGACGCCGTTGGGGCAGTGGCGCTTGGCGGCGTCCTTGGCGACGGCGTTGACGGCCGCGATAATGTCCGAGTTGTCGCCGAGGCAGCCGCCGTCGTCCTGCGCCGAGTAGCTGAGGACCTTGAGGCCAAAGAGCTGCGTCTTTTTGGCGACGCCGTAGGTTTTGCTGCCAATGATGCCGGCGACGTGCGTGCCGTGCAGGCAGTCGTCGTGGTCCGGGCCGGGGCCCCAGCGGCCGAGGTCGGTGGCGCGGCCTTCGAATTCCTTTGCGCGCACGGAGGGGGGTCAGCCCCCGGGTGTAAAGTTTGATGACAAAAAAAAAAAAAAAAAAAAAAAAAAAAAAAAAAAAGGGAATATCAGCGGCTAGGACTTACGGGATGGTCGGCGTCGATGCCAGAGTCGATAATGTAGCTGCAGGTGCCCTCGCCGGCGCTCTCGTCGTAGTTGTACTGGTTGCTGTTGGGCTTGCGGTGGGAGATGCGGGCAGGGCCCCAGGAAGAGCGACCCTGGGTGATGTAGCCCTGAGCCGACATGCGCGAAGCTTGCTCAATGTACTCGACCTAGAAGAAGAAGAAGAAGAAAAAGGGGAGAAACGATGTTAGGAGTCTTGCATCGTCATTGTGCCTCGAGGTTGCGGCGACTTACATCAGGGTGCTGGCGGATCACCTCGAGAGTGAGACTGCTCATCTTGCCAGCGAAGCCTATAAAGACACCCTCCGAGTAGACGGTGTCGGGCTTCTCACCCACGGACTCAAAGGCCTCCTCAAGGCCAGCAAGCGAGCTGCCCTCTTTGAACTTGACAATGTACTTGTCGGCGATAATGTCCTTGGTCTCGCCCCGAGCAGACAGGATCGGGGCGGGCTCAGCATGCTTGCCAGCTGGGTTGGCAGCGACAAGCGGGAGGAGGGAGAGGAGAAAGGACAGACGCATCGTGAAGGCTGATGAAATAGGACTGGTTAGTTTCTGGGCGCCCAACTTTGGTGCTGCTGGATGCTTCGTGGTGCACAAGCTACACGGGGGGACAACTCGGGTATTTATCTTGCTGCCAGCGGGAATACTCCGATTGAAATTTTGTCAAAATGGCAACTGTCATTTCGTTGGATCACAATTACTGTACGACGAGAGCGCCGCCAAGTAGAAAAATCTGCCAAGTTACCGTTGCACTGGGCTGTGGACATTGCGAGTTGATGGGATAATCTTCGAATGCCGACCCGAGAGCCAGCGCCCGCAATGAAAAAGGTCCAACATCTACAGTCTGTATCAGTCTCTTAACTAGCTCGCGAGATTTTAACACATATTCTAGAACTTTGGGATCATCGTGCCAACCCAGCATCAGCCTCACTCACTTCCCTCAGACATGGGCATGATAGACAGGGGATGGGGGGAGGGGGGGCAGAAGCATGGCACACTGGGCCTCCGGGGGATTTCGAAGAGCACCATGGCATCGTGATCATGTAGATTAATACTGTAGCTGGCTGTTGCTGGATACGTGAGCGACCTGAGCAGTGAGTGCTTTGGGCTCCGTAAATCTTTGGTGCATAAAGGTGGCCGAAAGGACTACTACTATATCTCGCCTTGCATGTATATGCACGCAAAGCAACGTGTATCAATGGCCTAGCCTACCAGCATACCGGTATCAGCCCCTTGTGCAAATTATTACAGGCAACTTTACCCTTGCCCCGGCACCCAGTCCAAGTGTTGAGTCTGGCGATCAGCGTCAACAACCCCAGCCAGCTGAGCTGCAGCCACAACGGCCCTGACTTGCTCTATTCGTACAGAGTAAACAAAAAGAATCAAGGCGTGTCCGTACTTTTGCAGCGCAGGCGCTGCAGTCTGCACAGTGCAATGTCGGCTCAAGCGTCGATGCGGGGAAGCATTGTTACCTTTAATGGGCAAGATGGTTGGTGCCCGACCGACCGACCGACCGACCGACCGACCGACCGACCAACGACCTTTTCCTGTTGACTCTATCCGTAAATAGCCGCGCTGTGTCTAGAAAAAAGTCTCGGCATGTCGTGCAAGTATTGGTCTCAAGTCCGCAAAAGAGGGCCAGCACTAGTTTAACTAGCAGGACTCTGGAGAAATCGCAGCCCGCCCGATGAAGAAAGGCTTGTTGGTCCCCTGAATATCCGTATTTCGGGGCCACGCCACGCAACACAAAAACCCACAAATCAATAATTAGGCGCAGGGGTCATGCATTTTTGGCCTTATCGGATCCCGGAACGGGCGCGTTATGTTGTGGCTTGCTGTGGTAATTTACCAGGCAGGCAGGTAGGTGATACGGCGACCATTGGATGCGCTTTGGTGTGGTCGAGGTGTTGTTGTTGTTAGTCAGGTACCTAGTACGGGATACAAAGTGAGACGACTAGGATATTTAACGTAGGCAGCAGCAAAACGCAACAGTAACTTGCTTGGCCTGGGCAAAAGTCTGCATGCGGGTTTTTGCTGACGCATGGCATGTATTCTAGAGCCAAAGTGGTTATCCAGACACAAACTTGTCCAGCTTGTTTGGGCTGGATAACATATACCATCTTGCATCATAAACACCGCACGCCGCTATTTTTCTCAGCCTTCTGGGATCACCAATAGCGCAGAGTTTGTAAAAGAAAGGCTTTACATCAAGGATATGGGTAGAAAGCATCACAGTCAAGTTGGACGCAACTGTGACCCGTCCAGCAAGGGGGGGCGCCAAAATATATGGTCAACGCAGCAGTCATGGATGATCAAGAAAAGAGGTGACGGAAGTCCTGGAAAATGAGGAATCTTTCCAGGTCAACGCCGAGGCACCGTTTTGTATCACACATCCACCACACAAAACAAAGTGCGCCTCAAGACTTTCATCAGGATCAACGTCGAGTTTCGAAATGGCGCCCAGCTTTCTCTTAGACCACAGTCGCCATGGTCATCTCTATAATACATGTCACTGAAGTAATTGTCTTGTTCAGTACAACGTGTTGGCTTGCTTCCCGCCTCCTTCGTCCACCTACGTGACTGAGCGTGTCAGAGTTATCACCCACGACTCCACGCGAGCGCTACTCTTTGTCAGTCATAGTGCAAAGCGTCTACATAATTTGACTCTGAATTACTCTGAGTATCAAATGGCGTAATGCCCCAAGAAGTTCTGTACTCAGACTGAGCCATAAGAAACACTGGAGACGAATAGGACAAAAAATGGCGGAGCGAGCACCGAAACTTATTTCCGGACAGGAGATCGGGCTTGGACATCAAAGTCCAGATCAGAGATCGGTTATTTCTCCCGCGGCCAAGGAGCTTCTTTCATTACCAGCTACATTGACATATACGGAGCTACTTGAGCAGATCAAGAAGAATGACAAGATCCTCTTTAGGGATCGTGAAGATCTCATGACCGAGGCCAGGATATCCCTAGAGTACAACTTGGTCAGACTGCAAAGAATCAAGCAATTCCATTACTTCTCCATCATGTATCCAAGTAGACTGCATCATCCATAATTTCAAAGTCGACGTATGGAATTATCCTGGACTCGATCTCAAGTCAAAGGGACTAGCTACTGTGGACTCTCGGCGACTTTGACCATGACTTACTACCAAGCTCTGCACTTCAGGAGCGTGTTACCTTGAAGCAAGGCAATGCCTTGGCCACGACGGCGAAGCGCTTGTACCCTCGTTTCAGTATTTCAACGCTGCAAAAGAGCAGAATTTGATGACTGAGGCCAGTGACCCGGCCCGAGTCACACTCTTTACCTCTACTTGGCTGTTGTCTGTTGTCATCCAGCTACGCTACATTTGGGAGACTGTTGCCTAGTTTGTCGGCAAGTTTCCGCTCCACGCGTTGTGGTGATCTATTTTCCAAATTCCTAGAATCATACAGCTAAGCTCAAAAATTTGAAACTGGACTGCAGTCAATATCGACAGCGACTTGCTGTCGTCTCTCTCCCCTGATGGTGCCCAGAAACTGCCGCTGATTGGCCTCGAGAACTTGAGCATGACACCCGCCGAATGAGATTTCTATAAATAGACTAGGCTACAACAAATAGCTCTTTAAAGACGGTCTGGCAACGCAGTCAAATGTGCTGGCGCTGAGGTCCGAGCAGAGTGACGTTGAAAACAGTGTCTGCATCTTAATCTATTTGAACCAGCTGCATGTCTGCCAAGCAAAAGTATTGAGTCATCCGCCTACTCACCAGCGTGGCTCAGCCAATGTTTTCACAAATAGACATTGTATCACGTCGTAGAAGACGGATAGTACTTGCGGAAAGCACCGTGCATCCGAAAGTCGACGCATCTCTTGTTGCACTGCCCATGCACTTGCCTGTAGACCGGTCCTCTCCCCCAATAGCCTTTCAATAGTACATGGCAGATATGTATCAACTTTTGCTCAGGCCGGTTGCAGATGATCCGTGCGAGGTGATCACGGGGTCATGAACAACCATGCCCATCTATAAGACGAGCGCTTCGGAGCGACAAGTGTCTGACGGAGTAATCTTTGATTCAAACGAGGCTTGTTTTAAAGTCAACGGCAAGATCTCTCGAATCATACCGATATGAAGCTTTCAAACTCTCGACGAGCCAACAGAAAACGCTCGATAGAGGAACCGGACGAAGAATCCATCCTGAACAATTTCATACGCCGTTACTCCCATCATCACTGGAACTTTTCTTTCCTCAAAAAGAACAAGAGACTACTTGACAAGGGTACAATTGAACGTGCCGAGTGCAAAGCCCGCGAACGGCTTCGCCAGACCGACTTCCTCAGCGAACTCGAAGCACAGAAGATCATCGCTGCGGCGGCCCTGCTCGAGATATGCGCCAGGAAGTCTGATCCTGAGTTGAAGGAAAAACTACTGTGCTTCGCTGTCAATTGCATGAAGACGATACGCGAGCACTCGGAGCATGCCTTGGAGATGTGCGACCGCATCGAACGAGAGTTCGACAACGTGGCTGTGGCGCTGGACAAGATGAGTCTGAAAGATGACGAAGCAGCGCTGGTCCAGACTATCCAGGTATGACAAAGTCAAACTCTCTTATACAACTCTCTCCAAAGTTAGCCTCTGTACTCATAATTGTTGTGCTCTGTAGCCTGGTGGCGGAATCCACGAGATCCGCGAACATTTTAGGAAACGTCTAGAAGACTGCAACTCTAGCCCAGAGCAAATCGAAGCTTGGGTAAATGTGAAATTTCCCGTTCGTTGCGGGTGTCACAAGTAATATCCAGGTGCAGATCAACATACACAGTTGCGGCTGGTTGTCTTGTAGCTGGACAAGCTTAATTGAACTTGCTTACTCTACCCTACCTAAGTCCCATACCTTGTGTGCTAGATTTTATGGTCGCCCATGTTCTATTGCGCAATAATTAGACATGGATCTTTGTATTTGTCTCGTTACAGCACCGGACCATGATCGTTGTTGCCTGGTCACAGGCTCGTTGATGTCGGTTAATGACAGCACATGATGAGTTCCCAGTAAAGTATAAAAGGGGAGGGCCAAGTGAGAGACGGAACAAAGAAGCTCCACGCATGAAAGTACACTTCTCACGCAGATAAACTACACTCTGTCCTTGACGAAAGCTTTCATCTACCTTGCAAGAACACACGACAAAACCAACAAAATGGAACGGACTGACCAGAAAGATTCCAGATGGCAGCAAGACTAACAATATTGTCAAGGCTTTCAAGTCTGCCCTCGCTGGGGAGGCCGGGCTCGAGGAATGCATCGAGCTGCTCAGACCGGACTCGAGCTGGGACTTGGATGTCAGTCCGACATTTTTGTCCATGCTCAAGGACGCCGAGAAAGACTGCATGCCCGGCGACAACGCCGAGGGTCGTCTATCACACGCAGAAGCGCTTTGTCAAACGGCTGTGCTACTGTCCATGTGCAGCAAGCGTGAATTCGAGGCTCGAGCGAAGCTGGTGAGAGAAATCGTGACCTATCATCAGGGCGTGATGAATAGAGAGAACCATCAACAGAGCAGCCAGGATGGAGGGGATGCGGAGCACTGGCAGGAGCGGACAAGGTTTCATCTAGAACAATCCAAGTTCAGAGGAGAACGTATGCAAAATAGCGAACCAAGCGACATCGAAAATGATATGGAGGCTCGAAAGAAAATGAGCGAAATGGCTGTAATGAAATAGGTCGCAAACGGGGGCAAAGAGTTATAAGAAGACCTTCTAAGACTGAATCTCCCTGGGCATAAACTAGAATGGAAAACGTATTAGCTGCCTAGTCTACATAAAACGAATTTACTCACATCTCAACACCAGACATTACCAGCTGCCTGTTACGCATCACAAAGTCGTAGCTGCGCATCAGTTAGGCGCGCCGAGCTATTCTCTCGTCACAGTCACACCAGAAAACGAATAATCGACTCCAAAAGTTGACTCAATTTCGGTCGTTGAATGAGGATGAAAATGCTTTAGTCGTCTAGTCTACACCAAATCAAGTGTGTATCCCCCGGTACTAGACATCCATATCATACAAAGCGTTATAATGGCACGAGCTTCTCGCCGTGCAATGCCAGACTGCCGCCTATATACATTTCAAGAAAAGAGTCCACAGCATGCTATCACCTAACTTGTATTCTTCCACATGTTTTCTTTGAATATTCTCTGCTTTCTTTTGATAAACCCCCTCCGTCTATGACGTCAGTTCCGCCATGCGCCTCTCCAGCTCAGGCACCTGCCGCAGCTTAATATCCAAGTCCTCCTTCTCATCCTCAAGCTTGAGCCGCTTGTCCGCATCCAGCTTCGTAAAGACGTAGTGTCCCTGGCCGTCAAATTGGAGAATGTGCGTGTGGTACTTCCACAGGCTGCGGCGGTGGCTGACCGTCATGAGCGTGATGCCGAGCGCCTTTGCATGTTCGTACATGACCTTTTCCGTCTCCAAGGTGACGCTGCTCGTGCACTCGTCGAGAATGGCGTACTTTGGTCGGTGGTAAAACAGGCGCGCCATGGCGACGCGCTGCTGCAGGCCGCCCGACAGCACGTCGCGCCACTCGGCCTCGGCGTCCCATCCCTCGTCGTACAAGTCCACCAGGTGCGCCAGGTCGAGCGTCTTGAGGATGGCGAGCAGATCCGCATCGGTCGCGCCCCGCTGCCGCATCTGCCGCAGCGAGTCCGGGTAGATGATTTGCTGCCGGAGCGAGCCCCGCGAGAGATAGGGCCGTTGCGGCAGGTAGAAGATGGAGGTAAAGGGCGGCTTGTACACGGTGCCGCCATACACGGGCCAAAGGCCGCCGAGAATGCGGAAGAGAGATGATTTGCCGCAGCCGTTGGGGCCGACGACAAGGAGATGGTCGCCGTGATTGATGGAAAAGGTTAGCGCCTCGACGAGAACATCGCCGTTGGGCGAGACGATGGGCCTATGATAGTCAGCAGTCGTACGATTGAATATGCGGCCGTAAAGCTTACACGTCGACAAAAGATATGTCCTTGCTCTCGTGGATGGTGCCGCGACCCTTGAGTACAGCTTCGTTGTTCTCAGTCCCAGACGACGACACTAGATTCTTCTCAAAGTGACCCGACTGGATATCGTCCATGACGTTGAGCAGCGAGTCCACACGCGAGGTGTAGCCCGCGAGCTCCATGATTTCGCGGTACGAGAACATGATGCGGCCAAAAGCGTCCGAGGCGGAGAGCAACATGCGGCGGTTGGTAACAAAAGACTCGGTGCGATCGCCCATGTTCATGCCGGGTTGGGCGCCTGGCAGCTTGACAAAGACAGGCACGGAACAGAGGACGAGGCCGAGGGCACCCCAAAAGTACTTGATGACAAAGTCCTCCATAAAACCGTGGTAGAAGCGGCGGCGCAGGATGTAGTTGACGTGCTTGATGAGCGTAAAGTAGCCCTTGTCGAGCGTGTCCTTTTCGGCCGTGTGGCCGTTGTAGAGGGCCACTTCCTCGGCGTAATCGATGAGACGCGAGTGCTGGAATCGGAACTCGCCCTCGAGGCGCGCCTCGTCGGCCACATACTTGCCAAAGGGCGGCGTCAGGATGCGCATCACGTTGGCGGAGAGCTGGACGAGGAGTGACATGAAGACGACGCCCTCACCGCCAACGCTCTTGGAGAGGGAGTAGGTGTAGATGGTCTGGAGAGGTTAGCAGCTGTGAAGAAGAAGTTGCTTTATAGGCTAAGAAGGCTTACCATGTCGAGTATAGGCTTGGCCAGGTTGCTGTAGAGCTCAGCCAAGCTGTTGGAGAATTTGGACACGTCGACGGCAATAAGCTGATCGGGATTCTTTATACGGTCATCCAGAGCTGAAATGCCGTAAAAGGTGAGGTTGGAGAGGTATTTGTCGTGAATGAACTGAGTGAGTCGTGTTCTATAATTAAGCGATAACTCCGCTTGGTGATATGAAAGCTGGCCGAGTTAGCGCCGAGTGGCCATTCAGCGTCATGACCATGATGCTTACCATGGAATTCGTAAATGTAGCAGGAACTGCAATAATCATCCACCACACAATCCTCGAGATGAACTCCTTGCCGTTGCCGCGCACAAGCGCCTTGACAATCGCACCGTCCATCTCCGCGACCTTGAGACTAATCAGTGTGCGCAGCACCAGGAAGAAGCTGTGGCTGATGAGCAGCCGCGCCTCCTTGCTGCGCCAGCCCGGCACGACGATGCGAATCAGGCGCATGAGCGAGCGAAAAAACTCGCGGTCCAGCGCCACCTTTTTGCGCGGCGCATCAGGCCCGCTGGCATCGCCGGGCTGGGAGACGGTGGCGCGGCGCGACGAGCGTTGGGCGGATTCCCGGGCCGAGGCGGCCTTTTGCTCGGCAATGGCGTTGCGGATGCGGTGGATGAGCGCGACAAAGAGGGTAATCCAGACGGCGCGGGAGATGCGTGAGCGGTTGGCGACGTAGAGCTTGACGAGCTGCGTGGCGAGGCCGCGGACGTTGACGTTGCCCGGGAGGGCAAACTTGGACTGCGTAGCCATGGCGCGCAGAAAGCCGTCCGCGGGGGGAGGAGAGAAGACGCAGAGACTGGCGAGATCAACAAGCTGATTGTGATGACTGCTGGTGAAGGAGGCAGGAAAAGGTAGTTGCTGGACGGTCTACCCCAGGTGGAGTTGGCGTTCCCTTGCTGATATGGGGGGGCCTCGGCCGATCTATACGCGCGCCGTGCGGAGGTAAGCGATTACAGCAGATGCGGAGGAAATCTAGATGCAATTGGCAGGCCGAAAGTCAAAATTTTCTCGGATTTCTATAGAAATGATGACAGGGCAAAATTGGATGAAAGAAGAGAGTGAGCACGAGGGACTGCTGACGATAGAATGCATGTGGTTGGATCCCTCGGCCTGTTCGAGAAACTGGGGAAGACTAGTGCTTGTCACCAACGTCTGCGCCACAGGTTTGTGCTGCAACCAGCATGTGATTTTGAGTTTCCGCCACACCACGCGCCACAATCATAGGCAGTTGGCTGTAATTCATAACTACCAGAACGACGAGATCAACTGTAAAGATACCCCACGAGTATGAGAGCCAGTCATCCATGTCTTTAAATCCTGTACCACAGATGACGTAGAAAGTATGAGAATCGAAAGAAGCGCGAATGCAATGCGCAGGCCAGCTCGCCAGTGTATGTTTATTTGTTCAACGGTCTATGCTTTCTAATTTGCTCGCTTCGTTCGCACCCCTTTTCTCACACAGTGCTATTGCTCGATGGGCTTGTAGATGAAGGCATCGAGCTCCTTGTAAGCCGTCTCGAGGTCGTCGTTGACAATGATGAGGTCGTGGACGCCGGGGGTCTGCGAGTACTCGAGCTCCTTGTTGGCCTGCGCCAGGCGCTTCTGGACGCTGGCCTCGGTCTCGGTGCCGCGGCCGCGCAGGCGCTGCTCGAGCTGCTCGAGCGACGGTGGCGCGATGAAGACGTAGCGGGCCTCGATGCTCGAGTTTTTGATTTGCTTGACGCCCTGGAAAAACGTTAGTCATTGTTCTTCTCGTGTGGACCTAGGACTGAGGTCAAGTAGGAGATGGAAGCAGGACCATCCTGCCGGGGACTGCGCACCTCCATTTCAATATCCAAGAGCACGATGCGACCCTTTTTCGTCTGCTCCTCAATCGTCATCTTGCTGGTGCCGTAGCGGTTGCCGCCAAACTGGGCGTGCTCGACAAAGCCGTCCTTGGCAATGAGGTCCTCAAAATCCTGCATCTGCACAAAGTGGTAGTGCTTTCCGTCCTCCTCACCGGACCGCGGGGCGCGGGTGGTGTGCGAGACGGAGAGGCAAAAGGCGTCGGGGTGGCGTTCAAATAGGAGGTTATAGAGGGTACCCTTGCCGACGCCCGAGGGGCCGGAGATGACGACAGGGCGGCGATCTGTATTTCCAGCATCACGATTGGGTCAGCAAGGTCATCCCACAGAAGAAGAAAGAAGAAGGATGACCGAATGCTATCTTTTTTTGCTTGGGCTGTAGCGGTGACGAGATGGCGGGGTGTTTGCTTAAGGGGCCAGCGGGGCAGAGGAATATAAACGACTAAAAAAGACAAAATAACGTACCGGTGGCCATGGTCGCTATGCTGCGCAGAGATGGGCGTGGAAACGGAATGGATCGAGTAAAGAATTTGGCAAGCAAACGCGCCGGCATGGAAACAAGACAAACCAAAAGAAACAAAGTTCCGAGACAAGAAAAAGATCTATATTTAATAGAGGGGCAAGTTTTCGAAAGGGTTCAAGGCGATAGACGGCAAGCCAAGGCACCAGTGGAGCCGGCTCATCCCCGGAGGCTGTGCGCAGGTGTGGCGACTCAACTCTTCAAGATGCGAATTTGACGGTCGAACATTTATTTACCCCTCCAACTTTATTTTTACCCTCCTCCAAGTTCTTATACCTCTCTATTTGACAAACAAAGTCTCCCATTCATATTTCCGTCACGTACAAAGGCACCACCATGTCCGACGACGACAACCTGTCCATCTACGACGAAATCGAAATCGAAGACATGACATTCGACGACGCCCTGCAGACGTACTTTTATCCGTGCCCGTGCGGCGACCGCTTTCAGATTGCGCTCGACGACCTGCGCGACGAGCAAGACGTTGCCGTATGTCCGAGCTGCAGCCTCATGATTCGCGTCATTTTCGACCTGGTAATTCTTGTCTTTTTTTTTATCGCGCCAGACGAGGCGTCCAGGTTGGCTAACTACTTGGAATTCTAGGACGATTTGCCCCAGCCGCCACCAGGGCCAGGGAATCCGATTCCCATTGCCGCGTAAATTGCGCTGGCTTGCCAAGTCGCTCCAACGTTACTCAATACTAGGAGGGCAGACGTACAGAAATCTCACGAATGAAACGAATTCACGATGGCGAGATGCGACATGACAGAAGGGTGACCGGATGCATTTCAAACGACAACAAGAAAAAGAGAGGAGGGTTAGGAGAGAAGAGCACAGTCATCAAACAATTCCTTGCGTCCCTCAGTGGCTCTTTGTGTATATATGCTCGGTGAGGGGAATTTGGATATGGGGAATTTGGATATTATTATGCCTGGCGACACGGGCTCATAGCATTGGAGTTGGGATACCAAAAGCTCAATTTTCAGGGTTTCGATTAGTATTTAATGTTGAAGTAACTTTTCAACTTTGAACCTTTCCCCAGGGAATATAGATTCATTGGTCATGCACAATCACGATTCGGACAGTACATCTCTCATACTTTGTAATCCTTTATTCTTCTATGTTATCTGACCCTGACAAGTAAATGCCAACAAAATCAGTAGCGAGGCAATGCCGTCGCAGTCTATCCTGGGAACGTTGTGATCAAAACAAGACAGCCTCTGTCTGATCCGACATCTCGACTGAAAAAAATAATCGAGCAACATATCCTTTGCCACAAAGGCCGAAGAGATATCGCAACTATACAACTTTTAAATCATCTTCATTTTCCCTTGCAATACATGGTTCTACATGTATGTCGAAAAAAACCCCTCGAAATGCAAGTTGTGTATCTGTTTATGCCGTGTGAAATACAAATGCAAAAGAGCAAGAGTCTAAAAGACTTGTATGAAAAAAATAAGCAAGGCTTGGTGGTATCTTCAAACGCCAACGTCCTGCCAGGGACGGTGAATGAGTCCGAACAAGGTAGGTGACACTCGTGCAAAAAAACGCCAAGGTAAAAAGGTATTAACGCGTGCGCCGTAGTGTCGTGTATAGTCGAAAGTGAATGGGCATTATATATACGGATCGGTGTGCCCGTAGAACGGGGTCATTATTCGTAGTTTTTGGGTGTTGATTTGAATGATTGGCAGTAAGAATGGGCACCAAACGTCTCATGGCCGGCCATGAGCCTCGAGCGGTGAAAGACGGAGAGCAGCTAGAGCAGCATGAGGCTCATGATGCAAAAGCCCAATAGACCGACCATGGAACCCTGCATTTGCGGCAGAATGGCACCACCCGTGGCATCGGCGGATTTGGAGCTGGTAGCATTGGCGTGGGAAGTCGTCTCGGGTGTGGCTGTTGATTGCGCTGGAGAATTGTTGGCCGCCATGTCTTGGTCAGAGGATCTGGGGCGCAGAAACATACCTGTAGTGTGCGTGGAGGAGTTGGCCGGGCCGGCTGCCGTCTGGGGCGAAAGCGACGAGGCGACAACGGTGGCATTGTTGATCGAAATGGGCTCTGAGCTGGCAGCGACACCGATGGCGGTAGCAACGGGTAGCGAAGATGGCGAGGAGGCGAGGCTGACGGAGGAAGGTAAGGCGCCGTCGCTGTCGCCGGGGATGCCAGCGTTGGCGGCCATTGCCAAGCTGGCAGTAACAAATATTTGCAAGACGCGCATGGCCAAGAATGTGATTGAATGCAGGTTGAGAGAGAGAGAAAGCTAGCAAGGCTAAGCTGATTCAAGATGCAAGAGGCAGAACAAGATCGAATTGGCCCCCCACAGGTCTTGGCAGCGGATGGGATCTCTGACTAGGCAGTCCGAGGGTCGAGGCGGCGAATTGAAAAAGTCTTGGCTGGAGTCGCACGAGTAAGAGTTGATTGTTGGTTGGTAAAGGAAGACTGTATTTGCGACAACAAGAGTAAAGCGAGTGATGTAAGCAGTTCGGTGAAGATGCTTCTGAAGAGTGGTGCGCGTTTGAGGGTGGATTGAGAGAGGTCGAGAGGAGCAGGAAGAGGAAGGGATGAAAAGAATGGAGGAGATTGGGAATGGATATATGGATCTGAAGGAATTGGGGCCAGGAGACGGCAGAAGCGAGCGTGGTGGTAAGAAGAGAGAGAGAGAGAGTTGGAGACGTGTGAGAGAGAAAGCAAGGAGTAGAGAGCATTGGGGGGCTTGGGGGCGTATCCTGGCGTGAGAGCCTGAGAGGGAGTGTCGATGTGGATTTGGGGTGGATGCAGTGTGGATGTGGGCGCAGCAGGGGGACGTTGAGTGTGGCGCCGCTGCTGGTACAAGCAAGGATTTTCGTGCACCTGTGGAAGATCATGCAACAGGAAGGTGGTTGTTTCTAAATGATGAACTGGAGGAGGTCTGAAGGAGAAGAAGGATGAAACAGTACAAAGGTCATGCGTTGAGAGCATTGAGAGCAAAAGCTAGAAAATAAGAGAAGTGACGACAAGGCGACGCTGCTTGCAAGAGATTGCGGCACCGTTTACCAGTAATTTTTATTTTAGCTCGCTTCGCTCGAGGTACCTTTTTGGTGATGGTCAGCCACAAAGATACTTGTTATCCGGTCAGGCACGCCCTAGGTAGTACAGATTAACAGGCTGCTAGCTCTATCCGTTTTGGTCGATTACTTCAACAGGGGCTTTTCGACAAACAGGGAACCTCTGGCGTGTACTGATAGTGGAGTGAAAGAAACTTTTCTTGCGTTGCTTTTCAAAACACTTTTCAAAACAGGCAAGGCGCAGCCCCCCTAAAATTCACTGTTGCGTACTGTACCTAGGTATTTACGAATCACTGCTAAGTTCAAACGGTAATAGCGGACGTCGTGCAGATTATGGTTATGATTAGGTACTGGTAGTGAATACGGATACATGGGATGGTTTGGTATCGAGCGGCCGACGTACATGCAGGCCCAATCAAGGGGTCTTCTTTTCGCTTTATTAACGCATTTATTATCCCGCTGTCGTCCTTTCTTGGCCCGGCCACACGACCACTCATAGCTGCGACAAGTCCCCTCCACACACGCACGGCTTTTAAAATGAAATAAATCTCCTGTTTCCACTGGCGAAATGGCCATGATGATCGTCGATGGTGTGGGCTGCTATAAATTGCAAAGTCGCAAACTCGGGAAAAAAACAGACAAAGACAGCCAACATCCGGTAGTCCATTTCAGGCAAAGCCGTGTCTAACATGATTGAAACAAGTCTTGCCAGTTGTAAACCTGTCGCGTAAGAGCCAAGGGACATTGTGTAATCGGCCGCGAACCAGTGGACCTCGTGCCTCATCATGGCCACGTGTACCGAGTTGTGCAAATCATTGTGTTAGCATCATCATGCAGTACTAAGCCTCGCGTATCCCTGATAATCTACCACCTGTTGTTGTTTATTAAGAGGCCTCTTCAGTTTCGAGCAAATCACCACACAACCACACGGCCATCAGATTCCTACCCGAACCAACTTGCCGTCCACCCAAGTAAAACTTTAAACGGCCAATCGGTCTTGGCGCCTAGCCACCATCGATCATCACCAACCTTATCACCCGCGCATGTGTAATCCGTACTTTGTATGCCTGAATAGTTACTACCCATAAAAGCCCACTGCCGCAGAGCCTCACGCCACTGTCTATGAAGTCGTAAAGATAAAAATAAAATCAATCGAGACGTCACATGCCAGGTTACAGAGGCTTTTTCTTCTTCTTGGTTAGATTAGTACTTTGTTGATCGTAAAAAGAACAGGAGTCCTCCCTCCCCAGCCCCTCCAAAGAAACCCACCTGCGCCGCAATCTTTTCTAAGAACAACTCCACGCGTTGGAAAAAAAAATGACTCGACGCAAAGAGCAGACGCCATCTTGCGTCATTGCCTCTGCGTTGAACCATCAGCACAGTACGGAGTAATCCTGCATCAAACACACGCTACAACCCAAAATATGCAGGCTGAGCAATGTGGTGCAGCCAAAGCCTCAAATGATTGGCTTGTACTCCGTATCTTGCTACATGTCTTCATTTTGCAGAATGGCTTATCATCAAGCTCTCAGCGGCGCCATCGCTTCTCTGTCCAGCTTTTTCTTTTTCCTTTCGCGGGAGAAAAGGGAAGATGAGAAAAAGACTCCATCGACAGAGAGGGCGGGAGGGGGGATGGCACGTTACAGGTAACACCCACCCAGAAGACCACCTCAGTGAGACCTACTACCTCTTTCATGACACAACTCGGCACTTGACAAGACCATCTTGCGTCGTACACAGTCGACAGCCCAAGTTAACGTCAGGTTTCTCTCTTCATCTGACTGTAACCACGACATACCGACATGGCCTCGCAGTATGCAGCCCGTGGTGCAGATACGAGGTCTTCCGGCCCTAACTAATTACAGCCACCTCCCTCAGCCTCGTCCTCTTTCCACAGTCAGTCGGTCCGCTTGTTATTCCACTGGCGCCACTTTACCAGCTTCCAACGTGTCGCGACAATGCCATGGTGCATGTAATACGGGACACACTGATTTTTATTTTTATCCTGCGCCAAGTCCTGCAAAGTAAAAAAGAAAAATTCTCCGACAACTTTCTGCCAATTGCTTTTTTGATCTTCCTCCCGATTTGTGTTTTTAACTGTCTTTTGAAACCTTGTAGTTTTTCAAAACACCATTCTCAACTTGGACACACCATGACACCTTACATGCCCACACCTACAACACGCAAACTGCACGATAATCATGCATTGTGTTATAACCAACAGGCACGCAATCCGTTCGCCATCGAGATGCCGCATTCCTTTCAAGCAAGGCTCGCTCGCCGCATTGCTTTTTACCCCAGCCTGATACACAACTGTTTCTCTTTTGCATGTACGAGTCAGCTCCGCAGGTTCCCATTAAATACTACCACAATCACAAGTCTCAACGTTGTAAAAGAATTTAGACGAGTTTGTCCGACCTGGTAGGAGCGAACTCCGCTGTTCGTCACAGCCTCATAATACCAGTTACTCCGTACCTTGGTTACCTCTTTTACCGATATAACGATCCGCTAGTGGTAATGCCAGGTCAGACCACCTCGTTCATCATCAAACACAATCCGTTTGCCAATAGCACGATCGAGAACCGGCCAAATGCTTTTGCGCGCGCGCCCAAGAGCCTCACCTCATCCAACCCCCACGTGGGTGCGAGAATACCTGGCCCTTGAACATTTTGCTCATCTCCGCCCCATGCTTTTTCCGCTGACAACCCCTGCCTTGGTCGGTACCCACCCAGTTGACCTTGTTCACCGCGCCAGGCTCCCCTGTCTTCTGCAATTTTAAACGTCGGTGGTAAAATTAGCAGAAAATGATCTAGACCGATGCCTAACCCGAGTATCGCTTTCAAAAGCCGGCACAGCCAAGAGCCATCGCCATCGGTACCTGGTTCATCGTGTGTTCTTCCTTACCGGCTTGGCATCGCCTCGGGAAAAAGGGCTATCACTCCCGTCAGCCTCCTGGTATATTGATGCACAGGCCAATCTTTCTGAATTGACAGTTTTGCATACTCTCGACTCTGGCCATTGTTGCATGTGATAAATACCATCAGACCTCAATGGTGGTGTCCTAGATATGTAATTCTTACTGGCTTCTCGCAAGTCTGCAGGCAGTGACACAGTAAAGACGTCATCCCATCATTATTATGAAACGTCTTTATTTGTTTATTTCATTTCTTGATTCTTTCATATATAGTCTATGCAGATCACTGCAGACCCTCAAAATTCAACATGACAAAGTTTTCTTCATGTAGCATAGCTTCGTCTCTTGAACATCTACGCCTCGATATTCTCAAACACAAATGTAGGGTTGCCAGGCACCGCATTTTCGGCGAGCACATTGGTAATCTCCACCGTCTTGCCGTCCAAGAGGCTCGTTCCCTTCTTGCCGCCCTCTTCCACCGCCAGGAGCTCCAGATCCGCCAGGACGGCACCGCGCTTCAAGCTCGGCACCATTTGCAGGAGCGTCTGCTTCTCGTCAAACGCGAGCTTCTGCTCCAGCACCACCGATGCAGGCTCGCCCATCGTCAAGCGACGCTTCAGCGCCTGCACAAACGGCATCGCCTTCTTCATCTCGCCCATCTTGCCAATTTTCCCATTCAGCTCCTTGTCGTTGACCGAGTTTGTCGCCGGGTCCCACATCTCCTTGAGAAGCTCCAGGTACTTGGCTTGCCATGCCGGGAACGTCTCCGACAAGTAGATTGTCAGCTTCTTCGGCTTCTTGGGGTCAAACGCCGTCTCCTTCCCCTTCAACTTCTTCTTCAGCTGCTGGCCCTCGGCCGAGTTGACGTTGGATGCCGTGTTGCGTACGTACTCGCGCTTGGCCGACAGCGCAGCGTCAACTTCGTCCACCTCTGGGAATGTCGCGTACTGGATAGACTTTTCCTTTTTGAGCACCTCGAGCCAAATGTACTCAGCCCAGTGGGGTGCGACGACGGCCAGAAGAAGAGCCTGCAGCTCGATGTAGCGCAGGACCGTCTGCTTATGCATTTTGATGTTGGCGGCCGCACAGGCCTCGCGATAGAAATCTCTCGCCGTCACCAGCTCGTACAGGCCAGCCTTGAGGGCAAGCTTGAAGTTGGTATCCTTGTACTGCTGAACCGACTCGCGTGCAAGGGCATTCATGTCGTTAATGAAGAGAGCATCCTGAAAGTCGTTGACTTCACCTTCACGAAGGCCAGCCTCGGCGTTGCTCATCTCCTCGCACCACTCACGGAGGTTGTACAGACGCAAAATGTTGTTGTCTGCGACGTCCTCTTCCAAATTGCAGTCACCAATACCGTCACCAGCGTCAGCCATGGCAATACGCGAAGCGTCACTGCCAAACTTGGCCACAAGCTCCTGAAGAGTAAGGAAGTTGCCGGTACTCTTGGACATCTTTTCACCGTTCAAGGTCAAGTGGCCGTTGACACGGATACCACGGGGCCAGTACTCTTGTGGGAACATGGCCAAGTGGATGTAGAGGAAAAAGGTCAAGTGATTGGGCAGGAGATCCTTGCCAGAGACACGCATGTCGAGAGGGTAAAAGTACTCAAACTCACGACGCATACTCTCGAGGTTTTCTCGCGAAATGTTGGACTCCTTGAGGACAGACTCATCAAAGTCGCGGCGGCAGAAAATGTAGTCCCAGACATTGTCGGTCATCTGGTCAGCGGAAATGCTAAACTTGCCAGGCTTGCTACCGAATAGATCGCTGTGCAAAAAGTGGGCAACAGTATAGTACGACATGTAAATGGTCGAGTCACTCAAACTCTCAACAATAAATTGAGGATCCCATGGGAGCTTGGTGCCAAGACCGAATGAGCGAGCGCAAGCCCACTGGTTGAGCCAGTCGAGGACGCCCTCAAGAGCATTTTTAGTATCAGCCGAGAAGGAGTCCAAGCCGTTTTCGACCCATCCGAGAGCAGTCTTCTTCCACTCCTCCTCACCATAGTCGAGGTACCACTGGTCCATAAGGGAGACAATGCAGTCGTCGCCAGAACGGGAAACAACCTTGCGCTCGGGCTCAGAGTAGGCAAAGGCCTGACCGGCCGCAATCATGTCGGCGCGGACTTTGGGCTTGGCGACTTCGACCTTTTCGCCCTTGTAAGCGCCAACCTTGATGACACCTTGATAAAAGCCCTCCTTGTACGCGAGCTCCTTGGCCTCCTCAAGCTGCTTAGTGTCCTTGGGGGACGCAATCTTGAGCTTCTTGACGAGGAAGGGGGCGCATAGATCGCCGTAGGAGGGGGTCTCGATGATGGGGAAGATTTCGAGCTCGGCCCACTCCTTCTTGATGCCATAGTAGTCGGCCTTCTTAGCCAGGTCAGTGACCGTGGCAAAATCGTCAGGGCTGTCAGATGGGACCGAAGTGACGACACCGGTACCCTTGGTTGGGAGAACGGTGTCCATAGGTAGGACGCGGACGCCTTCCTTGTGCAGAGAGAGAGGGGCATCCACGAGGGTACCGACAAGGTCAGTTCCAACAACGTCCATGACCTTTTCAATGACACCCTCCTGGGCAAAAACACCCTGGTAGGCCATGTTGCGGGCAGCACGCTCGGTGATCAGGTAGTAGTCTGTCTCGTTAACCTTGAAGATGCCATAGTTGATCTTAGGGCCGACGAAGCAGCACGTCTGACCGTACATGGTTTCGGGTCGTAGTGTGGCTGGTACGAGGAAGACATTGGCATTGGCGGGAAGGCCGGCCTTGACTTTTTCGGCAGCCTTTTCGCACCACTCAAGGACCTTGAGTTTCAGGGCGGTATATTCTTGAGGGTTGACAGCCTCGCCTTCGGCGCGGTCGTGGTCCATGCAGGGCTGGCGATCCTTGATGGAATAGATGGTGTAGCGCTTGCCGAACTTGATTTTCTTGAGCTCGCGGAGGCGGTTCATCTGCCAACGGACAAAGGCATCGTAGTAGGGATTGGCGTCGGTGGTGACAAAGGTTCTGCGCCAGTCGATGCGGCAGCCGAAATCTGTCAAGTCGCGGATGGTGAGGGGAGGAAAGTATTGAAGCCAGTGGCTCGAGTCGGCAAACTTGTGGATTTCGTTGAGAGGCACGCCAATGGACTTCATAATCTGGAACTGGTATTTGGCCTTGATAGTCTTGGCGTTGGCCTTGCCCTTGGTGGCCTTGAACTTGGTCGGGTCCTCCTTGACCTGCTTGACGGCGGGCTTGGGAGCCTCCTCCACAGCCTCCTCCTCCTCGGCGTTGTAGCCGGAGAAGTCGTCGCCAAACATCCCAATCTCCTTGACAAGCTTATCGGCGCACGCCTTGATGGGCATTCCGGTGCAGTGGAAGCCCATGGGGAAGAGAGCGCGCTTGCCCTGCATGCGGGCGACGCCGGCCGAGAACTCGACCTTGGACACGGTGAGGGCGTGGCCGGCGTGCATGGTACCGTTCATGTAGGGGTAGGCTGACGTGCCAAAGAACTTGGGGTATTTCTCTCGCAACTCGCTCGCGGAAATGGAATGGAGGGGAATCTCCTCAATGGTCGGCGCATCGGTGTGGAAGACGCCGTCTTCGGCCCATTTCTTCTGGTACTTCTTCTCAATGGCGATTAACGAATCTCTCTTCTCAGTCTGCGCCGTGTTAGAAGCTCGTCACCCGCTGTATTGTCTCCGATATTGAATATACGTACGCCTTTCAGCTCCTTGGTCTTGGAAATTGCAAGACCGTCCATCGCCTTGGTAGCGTCGGCCATGATTGCGATTATCTGTCAAATGCGAAAAAAAAAAACACTTTTGGTGACTGCCTGGCCAGAGAAGTGCAGAGCAGCAGTCCTCGGCGCAAATATCTATAAAATGCTTCTCGAACCGGTCTACTGTGACTTGCTCCGTCAGCACTGCTCCCAGTGCTTTGTAAAATCAGGCAGTGGGTGCGAAGCTCCTTGCAAGATTGTGACTCAACAAGGTGGGATACTTCCCTCGACTTTTTGGAGGGGTGAAAACCAAAGACGCGGGGCAAACGCCAGGGCGCTGTGGTGGCTGAAAGTCTGTGGCGGTGCCGTTGATGTGGCGTAGTTTTTTGACCGGCCTGTGGAGCTCGGCGCCGTCATTCGAGATACGACATGATCGCAGTTTATCGCTTGCTGTGCAGACATCATTCGCAGCACAATTCACATCCTGAGCTACGACACATACAATGATTCCAACGCTAATACGGAGAATGGCGCAGCCCGCCAAAAAAGCGGCCGTCAAGTCGGCGCAGGCCAGCAACTTTGTCCGGACCAAAAAAGTCTGGCCGCCCAACTTTAAGGAGCTGAGCCAGCAGCAGCAGCTGCGCTTTGAGAAAAAGTACAAGCGCCGCGTCACTCTGGCTAGTCAAAGGCCGCGATGGGAAAAGGGCGTCAAGTACGCGCAGCTGGCGACCATTGCGGGTGAGTAGTTGCGCTCCGACTGCGGCGTGAAGCCATGTAACGAAAGCATCGCTGACTCTTTTTTTTTTTTTTTTTAACTCGTAGCTGCTTTGGTGTGGCTCTTGTTTTACTCCGAATTTGAGTGGTGGGGGCAAAAGTATAAGCCATCTGAAGAGGTATGTATTTCGTTGACTTTGGTGAGATTAGAAGTTCCTCGCTAACTTGATACCTAGATTCGTCGTCGCGCGCAATACCTTTTTGGCGTCATGGATCCTGACAAGCGCTACGAGCGGCGCAAAGACATGGTTGAGCCAGCCAGCGCCAGCAGCGCCGGCAGCGACAGCACTGACAACAAAGAGTCACCCTCAAAGTAACTTGTATGATACACCGACGAAGTATCTTGTACCAATTCTTACCTGTATATACCCTGTCAAAATAACGTCCCTTTTTATGCATCTATCGCAGTAGAAAAAAAGAAAACAAAGTGCCAATGCAGTCTCGTGAGTGCGCTTTTTGCTTCACGCAACATGTTCATCGCCCAGCCCAGCCAAAGTTGCCGCCCATGCCAATACTCAGCCCCGATCCCAACCCCGCGCTCCGTCCCTCATTGACCGGCCTCTTGGCCACCGTTCCCTGCGCCCTGACCCCTGCGACGATGCGATCCAAGCTCGTCTCGATGACGACGCCGCCAATAATCATCTCGGACAGCGCGGCGTGCAGCGTCTCAAAGTTGAAGATGAGGTCCAGCTCGCAGACATTCTCAAAGAGCTTGTCGAGCGCCTCGACGTAGACCTGGATCAGGTCGATGAGGGCCAGCGGCGACTCGGTCGACGTCGAGATGACGATGAAGTAGAGCGTCGCGTAGTTGCGGTAGGTGACGAGCGACGGCACGTCGTTTTGCTCCTCGGACGAGCCGTGCGCCGTGCCCGAGGCAGCGAGGAGGGGCGGAAGCGGGAGGAAGTTGCAGGAGCTCGCGGGGCGGTTCGACACAAGGGTGAATATTTCGGAAATGAGGCGCTGCTGGATGCTCGTGTCCTGAGAGAGAGAGATGGAGTTAGTTCTTTTCTTTCCCGACTACTCCATCGTGACTTTGCGCTTCTGGTGCAGCGCAGGGCACGGGCTCACCAGCTGTGTGTAAAACTTGGTCAGCCGAGGCTGGCCCTGGCCGTTAAAGACCAGAAACGCATTAATCATGGTTCAAGGTCCAGCCCGGTCATGTTCATGTTGTCTTTGCAACCCGTCTCTTCAACGCTTTACCGGCTTGCCGTGGTGGGGTGAGCACGAAAAGCCAAGACCCGCACATGACGAGCTGCGAGCAGCTCTGCCAATATGCGCTCCGCAATTGGCCAACATGTCTGTATAGCTTCTGCAAGCTCTCGCCATCTTTTTTCTTTCAACGCGGGGGAAGAAAACGCATCGCTTTTCGTACGACCTGTAAACTGAGACAGCAAACAATTCCTCCAGCCCCTCATCGAATTGTCTACAAGGAGAACCGTATATCCTTGTTGCAAAGGCCCCCCGACAGCTTGCATCTTTATCACGTCTTTCACCAGAGCCGTTTCGTCATGTCTCGCGCCAGCCTCGTCCAAGCCTCGCGGCTCGCCTCACAAACTCTCTCAAGGTCCGTCGCGCCTTCGTCCCGTGCCGCTCTCCGCCCTCTCCCGGCTCTCCTCTCCCACAGCGTCGCCGCCTTGCGCCAAGTACCCAGCGGCCGGCGACACCTCTCGCTGTCGACGCCGCTCCGCAAGGGCATCATGCCCGACACCGATTCGCCGGTCAAGGAGCCGCTCGCCTCACCCGAGCCCACGTACGGCGCCGTCGAGCTCACCGAAGCCGACTACCACGACATTGCCGACGCGTATCTCGAGGGCGTGCTCACGCAGTTTGAAGCGCTGCAGGATACGCGGGAAGACATTGATATTGAGTTTGCTGTTTGTTTTCCCCCTTCCCGTCCCTTGTGCGCCCCAAAAATACAATACACACCCTGTTCATCGCTAACACCGATGCTTTCTGCAAAAATAGTCTGGCGTCATGACAATCACACACTCGGACAAGGGCACGTACGTCATCAACAAGCAGCCTCCCAACAAGCAAATATGGCTGTCGTCGCCCCTCTCCGGGCCAAAGCGATACGACTGGTGCGTCGTCGGTGAAGGCCAGGCCGACAAGGAGGGTACCGGTCAGGGGCGCTGGATCTACGGTCGCGACGGCAGCAGTCTGAATGACCTCATCCTCGAGGAGCTGGGCGTGGACCTGTCGACGGCCGCTTCGAGCTAGGCAGACGTCCCTCGAGTCGGACCGCTGAAACAAAGAATGTCCAGAGATGAGAGTCTTTTGCATGTATTATTGTAGCTCAGCATCATGCGCAATGTATCATAGTATTTTTCAATAGCTCAGAAACATAAACAGAAGGTAACTCGCTCCTGTTTACCTGTATAGTACAAGAATTTTGATATGCAAGCCTTTGGCAGTCAACCGTCTTTCTATTGCACCCCAATTGAAGTGTTTTCATCCCAAACGCCAATGTGTTGTACAAGTGCATAGACAACTCATCTGCTGCGAATCACCGCAGACACAGCCCCATTGATTTATTCAACATCGCCACCGTCGCATCGTAGTGCTCAAACGCATGTTCGTGTCGCTCCCTTTCGTTGGCCCTAAATCCCCCCACACATACCGTTAGCTATTCCCTCTTCCTCACTTTACTCACACCTAGATTCAGGTGCCATTCAACTCACGGCTTCTTGTTCCATATCACCGCCCTTCGCCAGCGCCTCGTCGGCGCCGCCCGCTCGCTGTGCATCCGCACCAGGTTCCGCAGAATACGGTGCTCCAGGCCGCTCTGCCGTCCTGCGGCCGACAGAAACCAGAGTGTTCGCTTGATGGCTTCTGGGTCCCAGCCAGTCGCCGCCGTCGTCGTCGTAGTTGTAGTCGTCGGTACAGTCGCAGTCGCAGGCGCAGTCGCAGGCGCAGTCGCTGCCGGACGCTCACGAAAGGCGAGCCGGATCTGGTCGCGCACAATGTAGCGCGCGGGGATCGAGTAATGCACGCCGCGCAAGAGGCCCTTGTACAGGTGCCTGTACGCATGCAGGACCTCTTGACGGCTAGCCATGGTGGACTTTCTCGTCGAGGCTGCTTCGAGAATACAGAGTTGGGAGAGTGGAAGCTTCAGCAAAGGTCCGCTCATGGTGGGCAGACCGCAGTGTGGGCCTTGTTTCACGACTCGTCGTCACTTGCAGATCTGCATCCGCTCCTACAGGCACGTACAAGCTTAAATATTTGTGTCTTATAAATCAAGATAGCGACAAAGTCGGTTGTCAAGTAATTCCCATTCCAAATTTTTTGTTTCCATAGAATCAAGCCACCGCAAGGTCGTGTAACCTAGCGTGTCCCGCCCTGTGTAATAGCAGCGTACTGGTGCTTGCCCAACCCAAGCTGCGCTTGCTGGAGCTGCCATTAAGTCCGGGTGACAAGCTCCATCTAGATGCAAGGCTGTGTTTCTCAAATCCAAATGCAAGCATTTACGTTCTAGTTCCTGTTTCCGCTACCGCTTCTAGCGCTGTTGTCTTGCTGTCCAATTGGTGTATAGCGTCCATGACTGCTGAGACCACTACGACCGCTACCACGGCTTTCTGAACGGCCGCGTACTACTCTGTTGAGCCAGGCGCCAACACTGCGGTCCTCGCCACCGCTAGTTTGCATCTGTGATTTTACGTTTTCGTCATCATCCTCATCAATGACCAATGTGGGCAGGTCCGCGCCACTGAATGGAGAGCCAGCGCGCATCAGAGAAGCCGACTCGTCTTGAACAGAAGAGGCGCCATGGACGGTACTAGCGTCCCCAAAGATGGAATCCATTTCTTCAAGGCGAACTCCGCAAGTCTCCGGGTATGTAAAGTAGACTGCGACGGTAAGTATGGATTATCGAAAGCGACATGATTGGACTCACCAACGACAAAACTGATGACGCAAAAGAGGGCGTGAATAAGGTATAAGCGCCATTTGATCCATTCTTGCAATATAGGAGTCATCTCACCAACCAGCCAGTTGAATGCCCAGTTGGTAGCGGTAGATAGACTGGCACCTTTTGATCGAATACTGAGAGGAAGAATCTCGGGAGGATACAGCCAGGGAATCGGACCCCACGAGTAGCCGAAAGCGGCATTGTAGATCATGACAAACAAAACAACCATCTGAGGAGTGCGCTTGACGTCCAAGAAGATAAAGTAGGATATGAGCGAGAGAGAAATAGTCATCATGACGGCACCAGAGAGCAGGATAGGGCGGCGACCCCATCGGTCAACCAAATACCAAGGAGGAACGGTCGAGAGAAAGTAGGTGATGCCGTTGAGACCTGTCATGAGGATAGCGTCGTGACCGACCCACCCAGCCGATTCAAACACATAGGGTGCGTAGTATGAAATGACATTGATGCCATTGAGCTGCGCAAGAGCTTGCGCGGACATGGCAATAAGTACGCGAGTGCGGTATCGTCGAAACATGTCGGCATAGGTGCGCTCGCCTTCTTGGCGTTGCAACAAGACGGACATTTTTATTTCTTTGTATTCGTCGCGGGCCTTGGGGTTGTGAACATCACCAGCACCGTAGAGATTGGCAATGACAACCATGCCTTCTTCGTCTTGATCGGTATCTAGGAGCCATCTATAACGGTTTAGCAGAGAAAATACAAGCGGCAGCGTAGTGACGGACCTGGGAGACTCCACGATGATTAGACTACCGAGGGCGAGCAAGGCACCCATGACACACTGCATGAGCAAGGGGATACGCCATGACAAGTTATTCTTGATGAAACCACAGCCATAATCAACCCAGACGGAGGTGGTGTAGCCGATCACATTGCCGGAGAATTCTATGCAGGCGAGCTTGCCTCGGTTGTGTGGGGGCGAGATTTCGGATTGATAGACGGGTACAATGGTGGAGAGCATGCCAACACCAAAACCGGCAATAATACGACCGAGCATCATCATGGCCATGGTGGTAGCTAGAGTTTGGAGAGCACCGCCAACGAAGAAGATGCAGGAGCCATAAAGGATAGTTTGTCTGCGGCCAATGACATCACCGAGGCGGCCGACAATCAAGGAGGATACAAAGGCACCAATCTCTAAAATGGCAACCATGGTTCCAACGGCTGCTTTTGAGGGGTGTCCAAAGTAGTCGATAAAGTACGGTCCGCTGGGTACGGATTAGCCAAGGCAACGGGAGTACAGCGCTTCGTAAATTGAACGTACGTGATGATGCCGGACATGACACCTTGGTCATAGCCAAAAAGGAATACGCCAAGTGAGACGAAAATGCTAGTAAAATACCTAGATCGAGGAGAACCCATCAGTAATCGGCGTCTAGGTCGGGAGCATGAGACTTGACGTACAAGAGGGGCTTGCCTGTCAGGCCGTGAAGGCCACCGGTTCGGCCTGCCATAATGGAGCCGATGCAGCGTTCGGCACGAGTGGGACGTCGTGGTGGCGGGTTGGGGATGCGGATCGCGTCCTTGTCGATATGGTGGTAATGGCTGGATGAGGAGCGATGTCGACTGGGGGGCGAGGGCGTGCGGATGCGGACCTTTTTAGAGCCGCGATCGGGACGTTGACGGTGCTTGGGGACGGCGGCGAGGAGCTCAGCCTCGATGTCGTCGGGGAGCTGGAGCCGGACGGGGTCGTGGAGGTCGTCGTAGCGATCGCCAATGTCGCCGGTGTCGGTCCAGGACGACTCGGAGTCGGAGGACGCGGGGCGGTTGTGGCCGGCGACGGGGCGGGTATCGGCGGAAGATGAGAGTCGGGACGACGGGTGGTGGCGATGGTCGTGATGGGAGGCGTCGTCGTTCTGGCGCGGCTGGATGGTGCGCAAAGGTATGTTGGAAGGGAGACGGCTGCCCTTGTGTGGAGGAATTTTGAGAGATCGGGGCTGTCTTGCAGCAGCGCCCACCTGCAGTCTAGAACTAGGAGGAGAGCTCGACGCTTAAAGTATAAAAATCACCGGGGAGGGCCGGGCGGGCGGAGAGTTGTGGGCTGTACAGAGACGGTGGTGTGCGCGTGCAGCCAAGGCCAAGCCAAGCAAAATGCAGGCAAAGTTGAACAGCAAGACGAAAAAAAAAAGTCTGCTGATATTGTCGGCCGTAAATGTCGAGGTGCGTCAGGTTGTATTATGTTGCCTGAGTCTTGGTGTGGAGGACGGGAGTGGTGCAGATTGAGACAGGACTGGTACAGATGGAGCCAGGGCAGGGGGGCGGCATGCAGATGACCAGCGTGGAGGTCTGGTGGAGGTCTGAAAGGGGCATCAAGAGTCCTGCCAGCGCAAAAGACAAGATCAGGCGTGACTAGGATTGGGCCGGGATGCAGATGAGGCAGCGTCGAGAACGGTCGCGGGATGAAGCAGCACGGGTGATGGTCCAGTATAGGTCAGGTCTGTGTCGAGTATGGTGCCTGGCACAGGTGCAGAAAATGGCAGCGCAGTCGCGTGGGAGTTTGACGGACCCAAGACGGGACAAAAAAGGAGACGATGGGCCAGCGGGAATGCGATGAGACGTGGGGTGTGGAGGGTTATTGCAACGTCGGCAACAGGCTTAAAAGGTGGGCATGTCAGTGTGTTGTTGGTGCGCGATGAATGAGGGACCAAGAGAGAGAAGCGAATGTAGCCGACAAACGAGGGGTTGGCACGTCCAAGATGAAGTGAAAAGACGCGAGCGAGATGGCAGCAGGTGGTAGCAGGATGGCAGCGGGATAGCCAGCTGTAACTTGGCGAGGCAATGGGGCTTGGCTTTGGGCGGCACGAATCAAAAGTTGACCGGAATTTTGATACAGCTTATAAACGGGTGCGACTGACTAGGTGTGCTACGGGAGGGAACGCCTCTGACGCCAATAATAGTTAAAGTCACAACGCGGAATCAAATAGGGGCTTATCAATTTGAGCATTGAAACCTGTATCTCGTCGTGATTGGAGCAACGCCAGGGCAAATGTCTCCAAGGCATCAGCCTCACCAGTCATCCGTCTGGTGCCTATGACTTGTGGCTTTCTTGCGGTTCTTCAGCTGAGGGTTGATTTAAAAGTAGGCACCTGCCTAGCAACCTAGGTAGCTTTTGGTAGCGTCTCGCTTGTCTGCTTGCAGTGGTCTCTACCAATCCACAGCGGTCCACCGGGGCCCCCCCTTCAGTGACGTAGCGATCCACTGAGTCTGGTAACCGTTTTTGCCCTTCTGCAAACGCCTTCTCCCAACGCGAATTTAACACAAAGCACCCTCGGATATTGCGTCTGATGGCTGCATTTCCCTTCCATCCATCTCCTCGGCTACCAAACCAATGATATACGCCGTGGAAGTTGGCTTCCAGACTACAAAGCAGACAGACGCAACTTGTTTCAAGCCAAGCCAAACACTGAAAAACATCCTTCATGTTCGCCTGGATGAGAAGCCATTGTGAAACAACAATTTTCTCGGCCTGATTTCTTTGGTTAATGCTGCGAATAAGGGCTTTCAGGAGACCGCCCTGCATCGAGGATGTCTGCGTACAACCCAAATGTTTGCTTCCTGCTTCCCCACCCCTGACCAAAGCGCAAGACCAAAAGCACGACTAGCAGTATCAAGGCTTGGCAACAGCGACTATTCATTTTTGGGGCAAGAATTAATGTAATCAATCTAATCTCATCGCTTCCCCCAGCTATGTACGTCTTGATCGGCCCCCACAGCTCAACGTTGTACTTGTCCAAGCCTAACCCCGGTAACGGCTCTGCACCCGAGGCGTGAGTTACAACCAGCCAACCAAAGGCCAGGAATCATGAGAACGATTCACGTTGGCACAACTTGTGACATTCGCCAAGAATCTTTGTCATGTGAGATGCGACGACAGTCTCGTGTCGCCCAGCCGACTACTGCTTGCTCCAGCATGCAAGGCGAGCCGAATGACACGCAAGAGCAACTTGTGTCGGCTTGCGAGCACCTCGACCGTACAAGCGGTAGACAACAACCTTTCAAGAAATAGGAACAATGGGCCTCTTTCCTAAAGCCATGTTCTCAAATCCATCAGACTACACGATAGTGTCTTCCGATGTAGTCGGGTCAAGCACATCGCAGAACACCCAAGTAATACGAAAAATACGAAGAGTGAACTCACAGTTTTTACTCCCGTCCAAACATAAAACACATGCTGCTTACCGAATTTCTGTGTGCAACGCTGACAGAGAAACGTCTGCACCGAATGTCTGGCTGGCAATCATCGCTCTTGTGAGGCTGATTGCTCAGGATCTACAGTCACGATTACCGCCAGGCTGGAACGTGTTGCCAGGCGTCAAACAAGTACTCCCTTTTGTCCTACCAAAAATGGCCCATTTGCCTCTTCATCAGCATTCTAGGCGAACCACTTTGAGCCACAGAAGGGGGGGTGCGAGTGTGCTTCAAAACGGTGCAACCCAGGGCGAATCGGCAATGCTGCCGCAGGTCTCCACGACCACAATAAAGCTCAAACCCCCCTTTCCCACGAGCAGGTATAAGTTACTATGTTGCCTGTTATGCAAATAAGGGGCGGTCAGATTTTGTGCTTCTATCGCCGGGCTGTGTATATAACTTTGTCGTAGAACCTCGTTCCGATCCGAGCTTTTGTCCCTCAACACCACAGGTATTCCTATTCAACACGATGGCGTCCTCGGCGTATGGCGGCTGTAGTCGTATCGAGCTGCTTCTTGCTCAAGTCAAGGCAGAGTTTGCGGGACAGCAGTTAGAGCAGGTGGATGATTGGCATCACCAATGTAAGCTCAGCCAAGATTACTGACAGTGTAAGAACCGATCTGATATCTAGGGCATTCGCCCTCTACAGTCGAGGTGCAGCTCAGTGAGCTACAGTCTCTGAGGCAGACGCTCAACTTTTTGCAGCGCAAGCATAAGACGGAGACAGCAGAGTAGGTACCGCTAAGGAGCCATTTCGTTGACAGAGAAGGGTGTTAGTCAAAGATGCATGGAACAAGTCGAACTGATTTGCTTGGCAGATACCAGAGCAAACTTCGCAATTACGAGGAAATCATACTTTGCCTCGAGACAAAAGTAGCTTCCCGGAGCAGCACCACCTCTACTACTGTCAGGCATTACAGCGGCTCGGCCCCTGACGATCAGCAGTTACCCAACGCGGAGCAAGTCAACGGCAATGAAACCTCCGAGCATGCTGCGACGACGGCGACGACACCGGCGACACACTGGGCCGACTTGCCGCCCGAAATCGTGCCGGCCGAGTACAAGCTTACGGGCAGCGACTGGTACGCCCTCTTCAACCCGCGCATATCGCAGCGACTCAAGATGGCGCACCGGTACACGATTTCACACGACGACGCCGTGTGCTGCGTGCGTTTCAGTCGCGACAACCGCTACCTGGCGACGGCGAGCCAGCAGACCGTCAAGGTCTTTGACGCGGAGACGGGTACGCTCTCGGTCACGCTGGAAGAACGCCACGATGCAACGGGCGAGTCTCTAATCCGCACCCTCTGTTTCAGCCCAGACGACAAGTTTATCGCCACGGGGTCGGAAGACAATATGGTTCGAGTAAGTAGATCCAATACAGATCATGACATATAAGCAACAACGGCAGGGATACTGACCTTTTTCTTTTCTTTTCTTTTCTTTTCTTATCCTAGGTGTGGGAAATTGCGTCGCGAAAGATTCGCAGATTTCTGTCTGAGCACACTGCCGAAGTATACACCGTCGAGTGCGCCTCGGACAACCGATCGCTCGTGTCGGGCAGCCGCGACGGCACCGTCAAGGTGTGGCACGTCAACCGGTCCAAGGCGCGCTACACGTTCGTCTCGCCCGACGGCATCTCGTCCGTCTCCGTCTCCACCGACATGGCCTACGTCATTGCCAGCAGCCACGACGCCAGCATCTACGTCTGGAGCATGCAGACCGGCCAGCGCGTAGCCGTGCTCTCCGGGCCCTCTGGCCACACCGACTCGGTTTACTGCCTGACGTTTCTGCCGACGACCGCCGCGTGCTTTGCCAGCGGCAGCCTCGACTGCACCGTCAAGGTCTGGAAGCTGCGCGCGCTGCTTGGGGGGAGCCGCCCGTCGAGCACGGCGGGCCACAACGGGCAATCGAGGACGCTGTACGGACACGTCCAGACGCTGCACGGGCACACGGACTATGTCGTGTCAATTGGCGCCACGCCGGATGCTTGCTGGATCTTGTCGGGCGGAAAGGACCGGTCGTGTCGGATCTGGGATGCGTTTACTGGCGAGTTGCAGCTGGCGATTCATGCACACAGTAACACGGTCCTGTCTGTGGCAGCGTCAAATCAATTGTTTGCGACTGCAGGAGGTGATAACATTGTTCGGGTCTGGTCTTACAGTCCCGTTGCATCTCATTGATTTGACTTGATTGTTGAGCGCGAATGGCCTCGAATATTTGTAACATAAAATACCATCGCGGCGAAATGTCTGAGCAATACGAGGTTATATTTTCAATTATTTACTTTAATTGGCTACGAATATGGTCTCTTATTACTATTGTCATTTCGAGGAGAGGAAGTTTTTCTCAGTTTTTATTTTTTCATCACGTAGACAAATGCAAAACGTACTCGTTGGTCTCTTCTTTAATCACCACCCCGGCCCGCCATCACCACTCCACCAAAACACCCTCCATCTTCAACCTCAATCACCCCAGGTCCTTGACTCGTCAATCTCATCGCCAATGTCACGCTCCCTTTAATGAAACCCTCCATCGTCCCTCTCCTCCGCACAACTCATCCAGCATCTTCAAACATGGCCCTGCGCTTCGCCGGCAAGCACGCCGCCGTCGTCGGCGCCACCGGCGTCATTGGCTCCCACATCGCCGCCGCCTTTGCGCGTCACGGCGCCTCCGTCACGCTCCTCGGCCGAAGCGCCCTCACCCAGCGCGCCCGCCTGGAAGCCCAACTCGCCGCGCCCGCGCCCGCAGATTCCACCACCACCGCCTCATCCTCATCGTCGCCGCCGCCCCGCGCGCATCACTTTATCAAACTCGACGTCTCGGACGCTGCCAGCATCAAGGCCGTCTTTGCGGGACGCGCAGAGCAGTCGGCGGCGACAGCGGCGGTGGTGGGACCGGTCGACGTGCTGGTCAACTGCGCGGGCATATCGCAGACGACGGTTTTGAAGCGCACGCCCGATGAGGAGCTCGCGAGGATTATAGACACGAATTTGCTGGCGACGATGCTGGTCTGTAAGCATGCCAGGATGCAGCCCCACGGTCAGTTTTTATCCCCCTCATCTTCCTGCAAGGGGTGATGTGTGTGTGTGTGTCTGTATTAGCTGAATTCCCAGAGCTAATCCATACTTTATTCTCGGGGATATATTAGGCTGCATCGTCAATGTCTCCAGCCTCATGGCCACACACGGCGGCTTTGGCGCCAGCGCGTACGCTGCTTCCAAAGCTGGCCTCATCGGTACGTATTTCACACATCATCTCCTAACAAGAACTCGAAAAAGAAAAAAAACTTCTTCTAAACAAAAAAATCTCATTCATATTCGTCTTAATATGTATTAGTGGTCATTGTACCCTGTTTCTGTTTCCCCGCACTTCTTGCGTGATGTTGCATAGACGGCTCATGTGGGAACAAATATAAAAAGAAAGAAAGAATCCTCTGTGACCGAATGCTAACGTTGGAGTGAAAGGTTTTACAAGAGCGCTTTGTCGCGAACTGGCGCCGAGATCTATCCGTGTAAATGCGTTGCTGCCGGGTTGGGTCGACAGTGACATGTGGCAAAGTGAGTCGTCCATGTTCCCTTTCCTTCTCTGCCTGGCACAAGTCCCCTTGGCCTCGCCCCTCATTCTTCTTCGCTTCTGTTTCCTTTCCTCATCATGTCGTTTCCAAATACAGTCCTTTCCTTCGGTCTCTGCTAATGTACAAATCGTGCTTGCAGATCTCAAACCAGAACTCCAACAAGCATTTCTAAAAGACACTCCGCTCGGCAGGGTCGCGAATCCGGACGAGGTGGCCGATGCGGCCGTTTTTCTCGCCTCCAACCAGTTCGCGAATAACTGCATCTTGAACCTCGATGGCGGTTTGAGCGCTGCATAGATCGCATGGAAAACGCGCGCGACGCGGCACCTGTAAAAGAGCAGAGAAACGCAAACATCGGCAGAGCACGGGCGGGCTCAGTCATCAATGACAATCGCGCCGCCAGCATCATCCACCAACACGACGTCATCTTCCGGTCCTGTACCAGCAATCTTGACCTTTTTCGAGGACTGCCACTCGCCGTCATCGTTGGGCCGCTTCACTCCCTTGGGGCCTTCGACATGGACAGTGCCATTTAACGTGCTGGTACCGTTCGTTTCCGGTGAGGCATCTTTCTTTGGCTTTCTCGGAATCTCAGACTTGCCCTCAAGTACACCTTTATAAGGCTTCTGTGTTGCGTCGAGCGCCCTGTAAAGCACATTAGCAGATGTATATTAAACGTATGACCAATGTATGATTACCCTTCTTCAATATCAAGAACGATATTGACCAGCGTATCCTCTTCAGAGTCGTCCATGATGGTCAGGAAACTTCCATTGCGAATGCCTAGCTCCGTGAGCTTCCTTGGCAAGTTATCCGTCTCATCAAAGTCGTAGAGAATGCCGACATCATTGTTTACAGAGATTTCCCGGTCTCCAAGGCCCAGATCCTCTTTGAGATAGCCCTCGACAACATCACCCAGCGTGGCTCGTGATAAGTCGACAATGACGCTAGTATTGAAGACACCACACACTGGACACTCAGGGTTCGGTGGACGTGACCTGTCAGGTGCAAGAAGTCGCGCTGAAGCAAAAGGCGTCAGAAAGACCTCCTTTGCCTGGTCGTATTCCCCTTTCAAGATTTTGAACGATTCCAGCACACAGAGTCCCGCGACTATGGCGTTGGTAGTTGCAATAGCGGGAATAATGTTGCCCGCCATCTGTTTGACGTCAAATCTTGACTTTCTCTCAATTCCAAACACTGTCGAGCGTATATTTGCGCTAGCAGTGACAAAGTCCAATGTATCGATATCATCCTTGTCAAATGCGATGATTGGCTCCAGGTCGGACGGTCCCTGGGCCTTGCTCAGTTCGATCGCGCGCTTGCTCAATCGCTCCAGACTGTCATTGAACACCGCCAGGTTTTCTTCAAGAGACCAAATCTTTTGATCGTCGGCAAGTAAGGCGTCTGTTGATGCGATTGCATCACCTGCTTCACTCAGTACCTTGGCGTAATCGAGGGCTACGGGCGGTGTTCTGGATTTCCACATCTCTTCCACAGAACGCAGTCGTTCAATATCGGCATTGAAAACTTTGTCAAACAGCATCTTCGGGAATTCGGGTGTTCCGACAGCGGCGCGAATCTTCTTCAGCGCCTCTGATTCTCTCTTCAGCTCCTCAATTTCCTTGGCTGCAATCTGATTAGCTACTGAACTAAGTGAGGCAAGGCTTTTCCTTACCATTTTCGGCATCCTCGGAGTGATCAAAGGCAGCCTGGTCTTCACTAGCACCGAATATCTCACTGTAAGTAGTTAGCAGGTGATCCTGAAGGGCCAGTGGAGTTGTACTCACTTTAGCAAATAGCTTTTACCCCACACGATGCAGTGAATGGGCTGACTTGGTGTGCTGCGAATTGTGCACACAGGAAATGATTTGGGCGTCTCTTTGGGCGTGCAGTCGTAGCACGCTGTGACGCCCTTCTTAATCACCTGAGTCTGTCCATTGAACCCCGTTGTGCCACTCTCAATGAGTGGCACGTTGGCAGCTAGGCACATTTTGTTGACATGGCGACGCGCTTCTAGGTTATCCAGTGCGTTGAAAACAACCGTAAAACCGCGAAACCATGCGACAGTAAATTGATCATCTTTAATGTTTGCGTGGTATGCGACAATTCGGACGTTGGGGTTAAACCGCTCGGCCGCCTCCTTTGCCACCAGGGCTTTGGACTTTTTTATGTGTTCTTGGCGGAAAAGAAATTGGCGATTCAAATTCGAGAGGTCGATCGTATCGAGGTCGACAATGTGAATTTCACCAAAGCCCATGAGAACCAGGTTCTTTAAAAGCTCGCACCCAATGCCTCCGGCTCCAACCATGAGAACGCGTGACTATTGCAGGTGACGTTAGCCGTGAATTCCTCTCAAAAAAAGCAGTCGCAGACGGTAGCAGATTCCAGCTTCGCCTTGTGCGATGGCTCAAATATTTGAAATTATCTTACCTGTTTGACTTTTGAGTTCAGCGATGTACCCAGGGATTGCTGGTTGTAGCTCTCTCTGGTGAGCTTGGCGATCGGTCTCGTCTGCGCCGCTTGCGCCGCAGGGTTCGGTCGCGGCTGCGCAGTCGGCGGCCCTTGCTTATCTTCTCCGGATGCCTTGGGTTCCCCGTCTATCTGTTGCGCCGTCGGTGCGGGCTGCTGCGCTTGCTGCTCAACGACAGGCGCAGGGTGCGACTGGCCAGTCTTCTGCAGTTCCGACGCCGACGCGGTAGGCGCGGGCGCGGTCGCCTCTGTGCTCGAAACTGATTCCATGACGCTTCGTGAGGTATGTCTGTTGGGAGTTTTGGAGAAATTGAGTCGGTGCGGGACAAGAGACAATATTAGACCCGTCTCCGTCACACAGTCATCAACGTGTTTGGCCGCTCTGCAATGTTGGAGAGGCGTCCGAGTGCACAGCGCAGGCGAGTTGGCAGTCAAGCAGTGTACGATGCTGTACGAGGACCACTTTTTTCGATTCAGCATTGATGACCTTTAGATGGCCGCTGAATCTGAAAGCAGACCTGATAGTGTATAGTTAAAATTATCCTCACTACCCACTAGTGCAAATGAAGAATACTTACCTGAATAAAAATAAATGCCATCATTGTAATCATGTTCTCATTATTTACCTCTAGGTTCCTATCAGAATCACTCAACGTACAATGGCCTAATTCACTTCAAGCAGTGTGTGGATTCATACCTGTGCGCTCCGCCAATCGGATGGCGAGCTGCGATTGCCGCTCGCCGGTGATTGGTTGTGGAGCCAGATGGGCTGCAACAGCACCACCAAGGCGCAGGCGGTGCCACTGTGCACAGCGTGCATCTGACGAAAATCATATCTTTAATGTAGACGGGTGTAATTGGAGTGATTGAGGTTTCGGGCATTCATAGTATCAGTTAGCCATCAGAAATAATTTCTTATGGCCAACTGTCTGCGTGAATGTCAGTGCTCCCGTTTGCCCACAGCCTGGGTGGTGGCTGTAGCGCAACCTTAGCGGGTCCTCGGCTTCGAAACCTCTTCGGTGTGCCTGACCATGCATGTCACATTCTCGATTTTCTAGCCATCGAATTTGACAAAAAGGGACATCCTTCAAACCCACAGGCATCCCCGCACCAGGGGCAGTGAAGATGTCAGATGATGAAGCAGACCCTGAGCTTCTGGAGCTTCTGCGCGCACATCTGCAGGGTAAGCTCCAGATTGAGGAAGACCCTGAGACTGGTGTCCTACAAGGAGTCGAATACGTCTACGACAATGGCATCGATGTGGCGATTGATATGCGAGCGTCCAAAAATGCCGCAGAAACTATTTATAAGCAAATGCAAGCAAAGAAGTTCACTACGGCCAGCTGGACAGACAACGAGCTACACCCCAAGACCAAGGATGAGGCGACGGTTGCTTTTATTTTCACCATGGATCTATTAAACTTTTCGTTTTGGTCCGAGCTTCCACAAGAGGAAAGATTTGCCATAGAATATAAAGAAAAGCAGTGGACAGGATACTGGAGTCTAGTTGCCGCAATGCAGCGGGCCCTGGACGAGGGTATGTATTGCCTGTCAACTTGACGTGTAAAAGGCGTTGACTGAGTGGCGCAGGCATACCCATAACTGATCCAAATTACTGGATCGACGAGAATAAGTTCACCATCGAGTCGTTGAAACATGTTTTTCGGTCCTGCACGGAGGAAGAAATGCCTTTAATGCAGGAGCGGTATGATTGCCTGCGAGAAAGTGGCCAAGTCCTCTCTGACGTACGTCTCTCCCTCCGGTTGCATTTGTACTACTTTTTGTCCGCATCACTGAACTGACCGTAATAGAAATACGACGGGTCTGTGCTGAACCTTCTCGACGATGCTGACGGTTCAGCAGCCAAGCTGGTGAATCTGCTTGCGCAAGATTTTGATTGCTTTCGCGATGAGCATCACTTCGAGGGCAGCCAAAAGCCCATCCGGATACTCAAGAGGGCACAGATCTTAGTAGCCGATCTGTGGGCTTGCTTTCAGGGGGAGTCATACGGTAGATTTCACGACATTGACAAAATCACCATGTTTGCCGACTATCGCATCCCGCAGATACTGGTGAGCCTTGGCGCCTTGTACCTAAGCCCCTCGGTTGCCAGCGCTATCAAATCACGCAAGATCATAGAGAGTGGCAGTTCCTGGGAAGTACAACTGCGAGGTATGTTCCCCTGACCATATCAGACTCTCCGTGCTGCAGCATGAAACTAATTGTCCGTTTATAGCATGCAGTATATGGTGCGTCGAGTTGATTCGGCGAGAGATTGTGAGAAAACATCCCGACACTCATGTCAATGCGATTTTGATCGACTTTTTCCTATACGACACAATTAAAGAGCTGGAAGCCGCCGGGCAAGAAAAGTTTCCTCATCACCGAACGAGAAGCATTTGGTACTAGACGTGTTATAAACATGGCGCAGAATTAGAGATACATAAAACTATACAGGCACCTGGCATTTTGAGTGCAAAAGATTTTATTTAGCTACATGAAACATGGGTTCAAATGGAATTCATACAGTCCCAACAGACAGCCGCCCAGCCAACAACCAAAAGAAGACAAACGCCAAAACTCTCTTGACATACTCCCGAAATACAGATCCGTCTTGTCGACTATCCCATCTCTATGCAACAATTACAGAATTCATAAGTTTGTCCATTTGCGCCGACTCAATGTCGCTGTTACCCTTGTTTTCTTCCTTGAGCAGGACGGCGAGGACTTCGATCGGCGGGCTCAGACCCAGACGCTCAGCACGCTGCCAGCGCTTGATGCGAGGGATCCCAATACATGGCTACCATTGGACATGTCAGTTTTTGTCCCAAGCTTGTTCTGCGACGTTGCACACGGCTCTCAACTTACCCCGTACTGGGAGCTGACGTCAAAGTACCGCAGCACCTTTTCATGGAGCGATAGATCCTCTTGATGTACCCGCGGCGCAATGCGCTGCGCCTCAATCGACCTCCAGTACTTGCCAATCTGTGCATCGCTCGTCCTTTCGGCCTTCAACTCGGCTTCTGTCTTTGAGGGCACCGCAGCTTCCTCAACAAGCGTCTCCTCCTCCTCCTCCTCCTCTTCCTCTTCCTTGCGCTGTTCCGCCACCTCGGGTTCAGAAACTACATTGTCCACTTCAGGCTCCTTCTGGGCCGGCGCATCGACTCTTTGTCTTGACGGCACGACGATGGAGCTTTTGACGTCTTTGGGTACCGCTTTTGTGACTCGGTTGGAGAAGCTGATGGTCGCTTGGCCCTTGGTCGGTCCGGGTCGGGCACGAGCGCCGCCTGTCGTTCGTCTGGTCGTCGGCATAGTGACAGTAATTGTATAGATGACTAATTTATATTAAGAAGAACTTGCGTGCAAGATCAATTTTGCGACAGTTGTCGAATGATGACGGCGTCAAATAGAATAGGAATGATTGGTTGAAGCTGCGCTAGTACATGACGTGGTGATTAAATTCACGGCCCAAAGCTCTGGGGTGCGAGCTACAGATGCACCACTGACGGAACGCCAATTTGGCAGGGCAACGCAGCTACGCAGCGCGAGACAGGCACCAAGTCAGGTGATACAATTTGACAGCAAAACGAAAGCCTTGAGATACAAATGTAATGAAAAAAAAGTTCCTTTGCTTTTTATTCCGTATTGACAATTTTTCAACCACCCGTAGCCTCACGATAGAACGACAGACTCCTGTTGGCGCCGGCTGTGCAAAACATCTCGCTACGGCCAATCTTGGGCAGCCACCGAACAGCCCAGAGCGTCTTGTCCGTTTCGCTGTGCGTGGCTACACAATCACTCCGCTCCACGGACCATACCTTGACCTTGCCGTCCATGGATCCGCTCAAGAGATACTCTCCAGTGTCGTTCCAGTCGATGGTTGTGATCCAGGAAGAATGGCCAGTCAGGTTGCCAATATGTTCTCCGTGCTTCATGTCGTAGAGGGCAATGATGCCAGCGTCACCAGCGGCTGCCAATCTCGTGTTTCCGGGTGAAAAGGCCACAGCTCGCACAGGTTTCGCCAGTCCTGATACCAAAGTCAGCACGCGTGTATTTTACAATCGATAAGGGCGTTAAAGTTGCCTACCAGAGAGCGAGTAGAGAATGCGTCCCGTGTCATTGTCGAAAATGTAGACGGCACCGTTTTGATGGCCACTCGCGGTAAACTTTCCATCCCTGCTGAGGTCGACGCACATGCCAAAACTTCCCGACCCTGCACTTCCAGTCTCGTACTCGCGAATCTTGGGCTTGGCCTCGTCGACCACGTCCCAGACATTGATCCTGCCGTCATTGGTAGTGCTGGCCAGGTAGCCGCCGTCTTCGCTGAGCGCCAGCGCCCACACCTCGCCGGCCTGGACGGAGCTTCCGGTCAACTCGCCCGCGTTGCTCCATTCCCCCGTGTCTGCATTGAGGGCCCAAATTTTGACCTCACCTCCGAACCCAGCGCTGGCCGCGTACCGGCCATTTCTCGACGTGCAGAGGTGATGGCAGCCTAGCTTATGAGCGTTTGATATGCTCTGCTTAAGGGGAAAGGCTGGGTCTGTCGTGTCGTGCACATGAATAGTGGAAGAGCCACCGGCAGATAGAAGAGACTTTGGAGTAGAAGCCAGGGCAAAAATGTCCGTTATGTGTGCTGTGGCGTTCGTCAGAGGCTATCAAACGGCAGAGTGGCAGCGCAACTTTTAGCGGGGTCACGTACCATTGTCGACGGTGTGTATCGTCAGATATTGCTTCGACTACTATGTGTTAGCTGGCCGATGTAGTCATGCTCGGAGCCGGGCATTTACCATTGTGATCGGCTCATGTGAATGAGGTTGGTGACAAAGTGGGTGAGAGTTGCAGAAAGTGAATGACGGATGTTGGTGGGGTTTCTGTAGGCTTGCGCTGGTGGGTTGGCGATTTCGTGCCACGCCAGCCCACTTGCACATTATAGATTCGTAGCGCTCGGAAAGGTGCAAGTGGATGTACAATGCTGATTTTCTTGAAGGTAGGAGTGATTGCTTTGCTAATCGTTCGGTATCTGCTATGACCAGAAGCGGAGAGCCTTGGAGGAAGCTGTTTATAGACAGGTCATGCAGTTTTACGGTCATCATCATCTGGACGATACGAGGGTCAATGCTTCAAGTATTGAATATAATTTTATTATACATGGCCCAAATGAGCCAAAACGCCGTGTGTATGCATCTGATAACCGAAAGTCAAATATACATGAGATTGTGATACACTAGATTTCGCACCCGACCACCAATGCCTCTTTTCGTTTTGCTTGCGCTCTATGACTTTCGTCGCTCGTCGGACCGCCACATGCCTCGCATTTCTAAATACGCTTGATTAGAGACTCAAATGATGATGATGGAGCGTATATGAATCACTTGTACGCACCTTCCAAGCAGTTTTGACATAGACGATGCATGCGCTTAGGGGCACCACAACCAGGACACTGGCAAAGACTGTTCACATCCTTGAGGCCTTTGTTGGCCAGCTGCCTCATTCTCTTCCTCGAGTGGGAGACCTTGTTCTTCGGCACAGCTCGCAGGACGCCTTCCCAAATATCATCCAGCAATGTGGGAATGGTGATGCTGATGCCGGGAAGAGCTATGCCGAGTGTCGGGAGCAGTCGGCTAGCGATACCAGCCAGCGACGGCAGACGAGGAATAGGAAGCAGCGCCGGCGAGGCAATTCGGGGAAGAAGGGCCGCCATAGTGTAGATGTTGACGACCGAGTCTCGTACAAGATTGGCGATGTTTCTTTGGCTCGTGACCAGGCGCACCGCGGCGCAGCGAATTGGGCGCAACGGACTGGGTAATGAGGATTCTGAGTCTATAAGTGTGGCCTTGTAGAGCAGATCGCTGTGTCAAGGGCAATCGGTGCGTCGCAGCTTTATCAGTCGCGAATAGCTGAGATCACAATCGTCGTGGCAGTCGGAAAATGCGCTGTGATAAAACTTGCCCTTGTTGCTTTTGGCTGCTTGCGCAGTGGAGACATACTCTCGCAGAAGCAACCAATGGGCACCGGCTTTGCACGGACCAGTGCTGGCCAATAGCGACAGCCTGGTGTTGAGGGACGCCCCAGACCCCTCCCTGCCCCTTTCCCAGGGACCCGCCTCCTGAATTGGACTGACTGGCAAATGGCAGTTGGTGGGCTTCTGCTTGGGCAGCACGGCAGCATGTTGGCGGGCAGGCAATACCTACCTAGGGCCTGGGGTCCCCTAAAAAGCAGCCTGCAGGCGGGAGCAGGTCCGGGTCACCAACATGCTGGTCTGTGCCTCGCCCGCCCAAAAGTTTCCCCTTTGCAGCTCCTCCAGGCTTGATCAACGGCGTCCCACAAAGTCCCATCTCGCAGAGTTGCTTGCTCACGATTGCCTCGTTCGATTCATCTACCATTCAATTCCTGCTTTCTTGTCTGCCTCATCGCTTTTGCACACGGCAACCGGAATTTAATCTGTAATCGTCTTTGCAAGCACGCAGTCAACGCGACAGCTTATTCAAGTCTCCCCTGACAAACCAAGCGGTATCACGACACGATGGCTGCTGCTCCCGCCTCCGCCATTTTCCCCCAGAGCCATGTCGGTTTCGACAGCATCACGTCTCAAATCGAGCGCAAGCTCCTGAAGCGCGGTTTCCAGTTCAACGTTATCTGCGTTGGTAAGTTGGCCGACTCCCTCGTGATGCTACCCGCTCGCCCCTGAGGCGTGATGCAGCACTTCCACCCACAACAACAGTCAGGGCCAGGTCTAACCCGCGTCTTCACTTGCTAGGTCAAACTGGTCTGGGCAAGTCGACTCTGATCAACACCATCTTTGCCTCGCACCTTATCGACTCCAAGGGTCGTCTCCAGCCGGATGAGCCCATCCGATCCACCACCGAGATCCAGGCCGACTCCCACATCATCGAGGAAAACGGCGTGCGCCTCCGACTCAACATTGTCGATACCCCTGGATACGGAGACCTCGTCAACAATGACCGCTGCTGGGACCCCATTGTCAAGTATATCAAGGACCAGCACTCCGCCTACTTGCGCAAGGAGCTCACAGCCCAGCGTGAGCGCTACATCCAGGACACCCGCATTCACTGCTGCCTCTTCTTCATTCAGCCCTCCGGCCATTCTCTGAAGCCCATCGATATTGTTGTTCTCAAGAAGCTGTCCGATGTCGTCAACGTCGTGCCTGTGATTGCCAAGGCTGATACGCTTACCACCGAGGAGCGCCAGGCTTTCAAGGAGCGCATCAAGGAGGAATTTGCTTTCCACAACCTCAAGATGTACCCTTACGATAATGATGAGTTTGATGAAGAGGAGCGTGCCCTGAACAACCAAATCAAGGTTTGTACTCTCAAGCGTGCCGAATGGGTGCATAGTAGTCGCTAACACCACATGCCAGGGTCTCGTCCCATTCGCTGTCGTCGGCTCGGAAAAGTCCATCATTGTCAATGGTCAGCAGGTTCGCGGTCGCCAGAACCGCTGGGGTGTCATTAACGTTGAGGACGAGAACCACTGCGAATTCGTCTACCTCCGAAACTTCCTTCTGCGAACCCACCTCCAGGATCTCATCGAGACGACCTCGCAGATCCACTACGAGACCTTCCGTGCCAAGCAGCTGCTTGCACTCAAGGAAAGCAGCGCCCACGCTGGTGGCGCCAGTAGTAGACCCATCAGCCCTGCCGCTGATCGTGAGCTAAGCCGTAGCTCTCAGCGCATGGCTATGAACGGATACTAAATCGTGTCTCAGCCATGGCCTTCTAAGGCACGGAAAGGGCAGATTTGGGTTTGGTTTGCGACCATAGGCCAAGGCGGTTGATAAGTTATGAAATAGGAAAAGTTTTCCCTTATGGTGTCATGTACAATGGGCAAGGCATTGATTGTGGCCTTCGGTCAAGGTTGCGACAGGACATGCCTTGCACATGGCAAGCACAACGAACCTTACCTTATATACCGAGCAACGAGGCGCGCGGGCGGCGAGGCACACTCGTACAGAGTGGCCGAGGCACGGAGTTCAGGATGCCTCATTTCTTGGTATCTCTTTGCTTCTATAACGGCGAGTCTCTTTTACCAGGCGACGTTTGCTACATGTTATTCGGGGGCTGTACATTTGCCTCGCGAGTGTTTCCCTTTTGTTTTTGTCTCTTCTTTTTAATAGTATGCGCAGGAGCCTTGTCTTACAATGTTTACGCTCTAATCAGTACGCTCGAGTCTCATCTGTGGGTGTCAGTGAACAGGTTGTGATGGTGCGTCGTAAGATAAGCTTGTATCAATGAGCCGAAGCCATGATAATTGCTCATGCTGAGTCAGATGTAAGGCGATGTATTTCATCTCGGAAAAGCCGCCGCATCGAGCAATATGTGAGTTCTTGAAGCCATTCGGCGCTGTGGAATGAGACTGGGCGAGACATGGAGATGTCATTGGGTCCTCTGCGCAATTGGTGGACAGAGCCGTGATGAGAGACGGATATAGGCTCACGGGCGACAAGACAGTTCATCGAACAAGCTCAAGCAAGGATGCATGAACATTCTCTGCAGTTTTAGGGGCGCATGTATGTGATCTTTTCGGCGTCTCTCCTAAAGTTGATTCCTATCGCCAACCACCCGTCCAGCCCGTCCAGCCTCTCCCCCATCTCCCAGTCCAAGATATTACGCACAGTCTCCGCCGATTTATACGACGAGGAATGGCAGCACCATTAGTTCCGCGTTGGCGAAGCAGAAAATTGCGAGGACGGGCCGCAGCTCATAGTCGAGCTGCTCTCGAAAGTTACAAAGGTTACAGCCGTAGAAGATGCCGGAGATACATAATTTTGACGCCGAATGTGTGCAAGGTTGTGTCTATCGGGATCTGTCGGCATGAGGGGGCCTTCCTCCAATGGAGCTTGTCTCGGCGTACTGCTCACGACGTGAGAAGAAGCAGGAAGGTGAGAAGTTCGAGGGAGGCAGATGCTGAGGCCTTCGCAAATACTTTGAGAATTGTGCAAATAGCCTGATAAGCATTCAGTCCTTGGTGTCATTAGTCTCGTGACGGAGTTATGCTCATCGAGATACGTGATCGGTTCAGAGCTGGCTCTAGGTCTATTCTCGACCTCGTTCCCTTGGAAACTCTCCTCGTCTCCATTTTTGTCGTCTTTGGCAAGGTGACGCGGAGCATCATCAAATTGCAATGGCAGAGTATCGCCTCAAATGCTGAGTTGTAGGATATACCTGGCCAAGCCATCTTGAAACTGGTGCATTCAAGGCAGCATCATTGTCCCGGGGAAGGTCATCGGCTAAGAAGGTAGAATATGAGCGCTTTGGTGATAACGGAGACTTCTGTGCTCGAGCTTGAGCCTGAGCATCTTGTCCAAGGAGCTTCTTCGCGTTCATACGGCGCCTCGGCGCGCCGATTTGCCTACCTTCCCAGGCCTCGCATCCTGGTGACCCAGGTCGTGGTAGCGGCGGAGGTGGCAGATGAGACGACGCCTGTTTTGGGGGCGGCAGGCCCTGCGAAGCTTGACAACCGGGCACTGGGTCCATTGTGATGTGAGAAACGCGGCAGAAGGGCGTGAAGGGTTATGTCGCGTGCAACGGCCACGAACGGGTCATGAAGTGCTTGATATTTCTGGCCAGAATAGATACATCGGGTGGTTGGTCCCTTTTGAAGTCATTTTATATCAGTTGGCGGTGCACACCGGAGCGTAGAGCTGGGTTGCGGTCGGCGCGTAACTGTCATTAACGGGAAGAAAACGGATTAGAGGAAGCCCGGTCCTACTGACCTGGCGCGTACATAGCCAGGTGAACAAGATGTGCAATCCTCAATATATAGAGTGTGAGTTTTAGTTATTTCAAGTTTCCAAGTGTTGTTGTGCAACTTGGAGGAGTGGGCATCCTTCAGGCGCGTAGGCAATGCGACTATATAAAACAGAGAAGCGCTGTATTTAGTGACACAAACAAGTTGTTTTATTGGTCTAGCAATGGTGCTAGCAATGCGTGGACAAACCACTTGGCCTGGATGATGGGGCTGGCTTTTCTTTCCTGTGCCCCTTTGGCTGGTTACGACATGAAAACCACCAGCTCAGATAGTATTGTGAAGGCAACATGAAAACAGCTGTACAGAGCCCCAAGGTGGTGACGTGTTATTCAATAGATTTGTCTAGCAATCCAGCAGATCTTGTATCGAAAATTCCGTGGCCTGGCCGTTCATTCCTGAGATCCATTGTCGTGGTAAATAAGGGTCCTTCAAAGATTATTGTAAACCCTTGCACTAATTAGTTAGCACCATGTATGACGCAGCTTTTAAGAGGGCCCACTTGCTCAGCGTCTTTCAGTGGCCTGTTGACTCCAAGAGGATCAATAGAGTTATTGTTTGGAGAGCGCTCTTCAGATTGATTGGACGCTCCATCGCGTCCTCCATTGTAATTCCCGTTGAGCGGACGCCCGACCTTGATAGTGGGTAGTGGCGTGTCGGCAGGCAATGGATAATATCGATTGAAATTATAGGTTAATCAGTTCTATGGCGCCCTAGAATTCGTCAGCTTGTACGTTAAAAGTCAAGGTACCTAGGATGGAAGGAACGTGCCCAAGTTAGGCGCCTTACACCGTAGGTACCCCTACCCGTTTAGCCGTTTGCCCCCCTCGTGTTCCCGTCGCTAGCATCGTTTGGTTCCGGTTGATCTTGTACAAACACCAGACGTCGGTCGTTTCCTGCTTCCTTTTTCCTCCTTCAATCACTCAGCCCAACTTGCCATTCTCTTCTGGCCCGTTGCTGTCTGCGTCTCGGTGTGACACGCCCGGATCAACGCCATTTCGAGCCTTGGTTTCTAGTCACTCCTTCCCAGACATCTCTTCCATCTGTTGCAATTTCTCCGTTTGCGAATTTGCGCCGCCGCCCATCTCACGATTTTACTGTTGCAAGGTAACTTCATTTCATTGCAAGGATTAACATATACACAGTCGGAAATCATGTTTGTAAGTTGATTTCCGCGAATTGGCCCGTGTCTTGCCCGGGGGCCGTCTGTTTGCATGCATAAACAACGTTTGAGTGTCGCCAAGCGTCGTCTTTGCATCCAGCCTACACTTGTCTGGCCTCCTGTGCTAACATTTACCCTCAGATTCAATCCGCTCTCGTGGCCCTCGCCGTCACGGCCGTCAGCGCCGTCAAGCCTCTCCAAGTTAAGGGCAATGATTTCTACGACCCTGACACGGGCAACAAGTTCCAGATTGTTGGTGTTGGCTACCAGCCCGGTGGTAGTGCTGGTTACAAGCCCGACGAGAAAAAGGATCCCTTGACCGATGCCGATGCTTGCATGCGCGATGCTGCTCTCATGCAGATTCTTGGCATCAATACTGTCCGTGTCTACAATATTGATCCCTACCTCGACCACGACAAGTGCGCCAGTATCTTCAACGCCGTGAGTGACTTTTTCCGATGGGTGCGCTTTGCATATTTCTGACATGCTCTAGGCTGGCATGTACCTCATCATTGATGTCAACTCCCCCCTCCCTGGTGAGGCCATCACCTCTTATAACCCTTGGGAAAGTTACTTTGGCGGTTACCTCAACCGCACCTTTGCCGTCATGGAGGCTTTTGCCAACTATCCCAACACCCTCCTTTTCTTCTCTGGAAACGAAATCATCAACGACAAGCCCTCTGCCAAGGTCACTCCTCCTTATATCCGTGCTGTCACCCGTGATCTCAAGAACTATGTCAAGAAGAACTTGAAGCGCCAGATCCCCGTCGGCTACTCGGCTGCTGATGTTCGCGACTTTACTTACGACACGTGGAACTATTGCCAGTGCACCATTGACGGTGAAAAGGACGACATGAGCCGTGGCGATGTCTATGGCCTCAACTCTTACAGCTGGTGCGGCATCGATGCTACATACACTTCATCCTCGTACAATGAGCTCACGGACAAATTCAAGTCGAGCTCTGTTCCCGTCTTTTTCTCCGAGTATGGCTGCAATCAGCCTCTGGGCGAGCCCCGCTACTGGAATGAGTCCGTTGCTCTTTACAGTGACAAGATGACTGGCGCCTTCTCCGGTGGTCTGGTTTACGAATACTCGGAGGAGGCCAAGAACTATGGCCTTGTCAACCTTACGGCTGACGGTGCTAGACTACTCGGGGACTATAATCGCCTCAAGAACAAGCTAACCAAGATTGACTGGAAGAGCCTCAATGCTCAAAAGGCGGCCCAAAAGGATATTGAAGCCCCCAAGTGCGACTCCAAGCTCATCACCCACGATGGCTTCCTTGCTAACTGGACTCTGCCCTCTCCTCCCGACAATACCAATGACATGATTTCCAAGGGTGTAACCCCCAAGCGCAACGGCAAGCTGGTTGACATCAGCGACTACAAGGTCTCCCTCAAGGTCTTTGATGAACAAGGCAACGAGCTCAAAGACCTCAAGGTCACTACCTTTCAAAATGACGAGTCCAATTACCCTGGCAAGGTCAGTACCGACACTGGCAAGGAGACGACGACGTCCACCAGCAACTCTAGTGGCGGCAGTGATGGCAACAAGGGCGATGGCACCAAGGGAAATGGCAAGGGCGACGGCAAGGGTGACAAGGATAACGGAGCTGCCTTTGCCGCTCCCGTGATGCTCGGCGCTGCTCTGCCCGCCCTGGCCATGATTTTTGCTTAGTTGGGATGAAAGTAGAAGGGTTATGACGCAGTCGCATGAGAATGAGTTGCAAGACAGTGAGTGAGCTGTCTGTTGCCAATGCATGATCTGATTGTCAATTCTAGTGTACAGACTATAGATTGCTTTGCGCCATTGTATGCAGTAAAAATCTTATACCAGCCCAAGCGCCTGATTTCCGAAATGAAGTTTCCAAATGACAAGATGAAACGCTGAAACAAGAGGTGCCATATTGATTAAGCATCCTTGTTGTGCTCGACGGTGGTGCAGCAAGGATTTGTCGAGCAAGGAAGACAGTACTCGTGGGTTCCGTAATCTGCACATCTACAGCAGGAGGTGCAGCAGCCATTGACGAGAGTAGCACGCGATGCGGTGGCCATTGTGGGTAGTTTTGATGAGAGATTGAAAAGATGTATATTGTTTTCACGTTGTTGTTCAAGGCTGTTTGAAGATGAGTACGATGGTGGGTCGTGGGGCAGATTTGATGATGTCGAGGCCCGTTGCAAGAGGGCAAAGTGGAAGCTCTTGTTGAAGAAGAAAAAAAGAAGAAGGAGAGATGCCCCTGGTTCATATAGTTGGGCGATGTCGCGTCCCACAGGGCCAAAAGGAGAGAGAGGTGCGTGCAAATGGAATCATGGGATATTGGGCTGGGCCAGCCCCCAAAAGGTGGTCATTTCCAGATGGCACACTGCAGGCATCATTTGTTTGTGAGATGAAGAGAGTCGTACCACGCTTTTTCTGTGACGTCTTACGGGTAGCGGACCGGGGAAAAAAAAGCAACAAAAGATCAGAGACGCAGGGCCACGTTGTTTGGGGCTGTCCGGGGGTGTAAGCTGAAAAGGACGTTGCTGCATGAAGATTACATTGATTACATGTCGAGTAGGGTTATTGGCATTGCTCTCAATTTTTGGACATGGATGTTGGGATGTCGCAGTAAACTTTATTTAATTCGTGATTTGCTTTTTGTCCGGATATTTAATTTTGTTCCCCGCGTCCTTGGTTGATCCTTTTGGAGTTAGTAGAAGCGGTGTCGGATCGAGTTGCTGCTTTGGGGGCCGCAAATTACATGGTACAGTAAGCAGGCGCGCAGGACGGCAATACGTTTAAAGGCGGCGGATGCGGACCAGCGAGATTTCCTTCTTCTCTCTTCTTGTTTGCCTTTCCCAGGCAGCAACCGACGACCGTTGGAAAGGTCTCAAATATGGCGTGGTTTAGCTAAACATCCGATGGCAAGGCTCGATGGTTGGGGATTTTTTTTCCCTCCCACATTCGGAGGCTCGTCCGAGATTTGATTCAGGTATCAATGTCTCGGGTCAATAAACCCACGCCATCTTTTTTTTTTCTCCCCGACTGGCACTTTTTTTTTTTGTGAGAAGTATTGAAACAACGTTAGCCAGCGTCTCATATGTCTAGATACAGCAACGCCTGCAGCCGGTCATCGGGGGGCCGTCTGACGCCCGTACACAGCAGTGTTGCCAGGCGAGGCAGGTCTCGGTGTGCGGCGGTTGGGCGACACAAAAAAATGTTTCCTTGACGCCAAGATGGTTGGGGGAAAAAAAAAAAGTGAATCACTCGTCGGTGTAAAACGCCCTTTTCAGCTTATCCGACCAGGAGTAGCACAACGTTTCCTTAAGACATGTGACTATGGAGACATGTTCGATCCGACGCCGGTCGAGGTATGAGACTCTGGTTCCGATTGATTCGCTTTTGCATACGCGGATGTTGCAGACCGGCCGAAAACGACTGGCTGTGAAACTTTTTGGGGGCAGGAACGGGAATGTGAGACTGCAGATGCTGCAAGACAATGATTAAGGCCCGCGCGAAAAAAAAGAAACTGAGAGCTGACTATTTACAAGCGGCTGATTCGACCCGTCTACAGGAAGAAGCAGGGCGGTGATGCACGTCATCACGAGATCTTGTGGCAACGCTGCATCTCCTTGTGTCAGCCGCGCCCTTTTTGTTTGTCGCCGCCGTCATCTTTGACGTCGCACTTGCTGGCGGTGGTGTTGCCGCTGATGCCGCTGCCTGCCGGGCTCGAATTGAGCTGGACAGAGGTGCCGCCCCGTGTTTTGGTCGTATAAGGAACATGACCCGGCTTGGCTACAAGGAGGGGGGTTAGGATGCACGACATACAGCACGCTACCGGCGGTGCCGACGCCGGTCTTGTCGTCATCATTGGGCTTTTGTCTCGCTGTGCAAGTGCAAGGCGCAGGCGCTATCGCTGCACGGCTGGAACGACCGCCGCGGCTGATGTCTTGAGAACGGAGGAGCACGGCGTCGCCAATGTGCGGGCGAGCTGGGCGGTGTTGGTAAGCCTTTGCACCAAGATGATTGCAGTGGTGCAGGTGCCGGCCGGCTCGTGGGCGGCGCCGTCTTTGAAGAGGCCGCCGGTGTAGCTGAACTCGATCTTGGAAGCTTTGGCTGCAGTCTTGCGAGACGCGGGCGCCGTCAGATAAGGCATCAACCTTGACGAAGCTTATCTTTTCTGTTTACTGTCTATGCCTTGTCGGCTCAAACTCGCCAAAGGTGCTGTTGCCCGGTGTAGCGGTTGGTTGAGGCGAGAGGATGCCAGGTGAGACGGCCGTTCACCTCGGTCAGCTCGAGTCCAGCTTGAGAAGAGGGCATCCACGTCGTTGTAATTCCAGCCATTATTCGGAAACGAATTCTGCCAGCGCAGGCCGACGTTGCATGTCTCGTCGTCCCAGCGACTTCGCCCAAGTCTTTAAAAACAGTTAGTACGATCCCGAGCCACTGCAGCTGATTCCTCGGCGTGAGGTTCGGGGACGCCGCGCTCCGCGGCCGTCATTGCCGCGATGCCCCAAAGGCCCAATAGTGGTCGTGTAGCTAGCCGGCATGGTAGTCGTGAATCGTCGCCGGTCTAGAAGGGGCAGCGCCGCGCATGACGACGTCGTCTTCGTGCGTGGCGGGGCCGGTGGAATGCCAGTAGTTGATGAGGGACGCCGGAGGAGGTCCACCAAGTGGTAGTCGTAGTAGCCCGAAGGCGGCGGACCGGGCCGCACGCCAAGGATCTGGCCCGGCCCGGGCGACGCCTTGTAGTAAGTGAGGGTCTTGGCGGTAAACTTGATGTCGGCTGCGGATAGAAGGGTGTCTGTTAGACTTGAGATCTGAATTCATGCCTGCGAATTTTTTCTTTTTTTTTCTTTTCGATGTTTTCTGACCGTCGGAGCCGATTGTTAGGCCCTCGGCCGCGGCCTGGGGCAGGGAAGACCGGCTGCGGCAGTGGCGCTCTCAACAGCGCCGCGGAGAATCTCATGATGAAGCCGCCAAGAGCATAAATGAGTGCGCTCGCTAAGCGCTAAAAAGAGAAGAAAATTTCTTTCTTCCAGACTGCGATATCAAATTATCGAAAGAGTAAGAACACGCGAAAAAAGGTGATTTCGACGCATATAATCTCGCAGACGACAAACGTCGCCAAGGGGGGACTAAACAGGGAGCACCCCCACAAGTCACTGGGAAACGACTGTTGTGGCACGCCAAGGAACCAACTACAAGGCTACGTACGCCAAGACTGTGTTTTCTTTACACTACTATACGATTATAGAAGAGATGGCAGCTTCACGGTGCCTCTAGATTGAATGAGAATAATGTTGCATAATGTTGCATAATGTTGCATAGGGGAGCGGCTGTATTTTTGCATCTCTAGGCGGTCATGTCGGCGACTTGTACTCAGAGAGGCTGTCGGAGATGAGGACGGACCATCGAGTCATAATCGGAGCACGCGGGCCTTTCGGAGAATAAATAAGCGACGCTGTCTGTGCCCTGGTGATTGAGAAACTCCACGATTTAATTCACTAGCACTGTCATGCATGCGCTGGGGGAAGGTGGAAAAAGAGGTGGCAGTGTTTTATACTTGTTTCTATCCGCCACCATGATATGCCCGCCAAATTCGCACCCGCTCCTCACCTGTCTTCCCATTGTGGTAATTTTTTAGCACTAAAAATAAAATGTTCATGTTAGCAACAAGACGAGACCGCTCGCTTCTTTCCCTCTTCCCTTTTCCACAACATACATGACCGTCTGGGGAGTACCAGCTGAAGCACTCGCCCGTCTTTCCGTACCAGCCAGTGCAGGGGCAGAGGCCGCGCTCGAGGCACTCGCAGTTGCAGTCGTACGGCTCTTCGCCCAAGTAGCACGTTTCGCAGTGGCCCTGCTTGAGGCAGCACCCGTCGCGCTGCGTCGAGCACTGACGGCGCTCAATCGGGGTCATGGCGGCGGCCGAGGCTAGGCCGATGGCCATTCCTAGCACGATAATGAAGCGCATGATTCGACGTAAGTGGTTAGAATTAGCAGAAGAGGAGGAGGAGGAGGAAGAAGAAGAGGAAAAAAAGGCGTTTGCAGCTAATGAAAGGAGGATGTTGCTGGCGGACGAACCTTTTATGTTGAAACCCCGCGCGCAGCAACAAACTGCAAAAGCCGATTGGTGGTATAATTCACGGCCTGTTTTGATGTTGTTGCTGGAAATTTGAATGGTGGTCAGCACTAAGCTTATTCTACAGCGTGCTATTACGAGGTTGCCAGCGAGGAATGGGCCGTTATATTGCCATCCTTTTCTTATTGACGGGACAATTATAGACTTATAGCCACGGGACGTCGGGACCGGCCGCAGTTTGGATTGGTAATTCGGGATTATGCTGGGACAGTCTATTGCCGAGTGACTTGTCAGTCCAGCACGTGGAAAGCCTGTCGTCGACCGCAATTTGCATTCAACAACTTAAAAAGTCCATGCCTTGTATAAATCATCTTGAATTCAAAGTCCACATCGTGATAACCAATTCATGATTCTCAGGCCTTGACACAGACGTTGACGTCGGCCTGCAGATTCGAGCACTCCTTGTTCAAGCCACCGTTGAGCTTCCGAAAATCCTTGTCCGAAATCTTAAACTTCTTCTCGAGCGCCTGGCAATTGTCGCCCTTTTTGACCTTGTACCACTGGCCACACTTGCAGGCGCTTCCGGGCTGGGTCGGGGTAGGATGCTTCTCGGTGCACTTGCTGGGTGTGCCAGGGACGCCTAATCTTGTTTGTCAGTAATTAATCACTCCAAAAAAGATGAAGCATAATGTCGACTGCCAAAGTAACTTTCTAAAGCGCTTTTTCTCGGTTCACGTAAAACACAGAAAAAAACTAAAAAAAAAAAAAACTCACCAACGCAGTAGTACCAGCCACCGAGCAAGGACTCGCAGTTCTTGCCCACGGCGGGGTTCCACTTGTAAAAGTCGCCAAAGGTAAAGACGCCGTAGTCGTTGACAATCTTTTGGCAGCTGTCGCCGGGCTTGGCCTGGTAGTAAGTCTTGCAATTTTTGGCGATGCCGTCCTGCACTGGGTCGGGGGCAGCAGCAGCAGCGGCCACTTCGCGTGTGGGGGTTGTTGCGGCAGCGGCGGCGAGGGAGACGAAAACGGCAGAAATGACGGAGAGCTTCATTTTGAAATATTTGGTAGTAGTTATTTTGGGATATCAGAGAAATCACACTCAACAAAGCCGTGGTCAAGCCTTTATATAGCCACAACTTCTAGGGATTTAGACTTGGCGGGGTCATTGACTCGAAGCCCATTCAATACTAGCTAGCTCATGTAAGAAGCTGGAGACTAAAAGGGCCGGCACTGTATCTTTACAGAAAATGGTGGGCTGCTCAAGTTGGGTATTGGAATAAAAACGGAGACACTTTGCTCATTTTTGATATCTTCTCTGCACCATGCGTAATGGCGCCTACTTCTTTGGGGTTCGTGCAGCGTCGGTCTCGTGTCATGATGATGGTTTCCGGCACTACCAAGTCTGGGAACCGCCGACCGCCCATTCGCCATTTGAATTTTAGGATAAATAGTCATTCACTTTCCTTATGAAAGACAATGTGTAACCAAAAACAGGTGGTGAATTCCTCTCCTCACTTGATATCGAGCATCTGTTGAAACAAAATATGGGGATCGCCGCCAGCGCCAAGTGAGCGACGGAGGCTGCCAATCAGAAGCAACCGTGTTTCCCGAATTGGCAAGTAAATATCTACGAGCAGCTCGAATTGGGATGAAAAAAATTATCGGCGTCTCGGAATTATTAACACGTTACAACAGATGGAAGAGACACGTATTTTACTGGTTCAAAGGCGGTGCGCAGATTACATAGAGTGTGCTAGAGGCGAGTCTTGCCTGTCTATTAACCCTTTATGAATCCTGAAATTTCTTGGGTACACGGCGATAAACAATCACGTTTGTACCATCTTCCAGAGGCTCGTTTTGCGGCACCAGCTCGTACTTTCCAATCTTTGGCGCAGCTACCCACCAGACATACCAGTACACCACGGACGCGAGCAGGAGCGCGATTCCCACGACACAGTACAGCCAGTATGGCAGCGGTGGTGTATCTCCAATGCCTCCCGGTGGGCGGAGAAACGGCGCCACCAGTTGAAACGCCTGGCCGAGCATGAAAAAGATGGCCACCGGGTACCACACCTTGAAGGGACGGGGCGCGTCGGGCTCGCTGTAGCGGAGATAGAAGAGTCCCACGACGACGAGGAAGTTGATGACGGAGCCGGGATAGCCTTCCAAGTCGAGGATGAAGCTGTAGGCATTTCCAAAGGGAATTGCGACAATGACGATAAAGGATGGGATAAAGTGGAGGATCAGTCCGGTCGAGGGTGAGCCAAACGGCCAGTTGGACGCCCAGAAGCGGGCAAAGGGTACGGCGCCCTCCTTGGCCAGTTCTTGGTTGACGCGGGCCTGCGCGAATGTAACCGTCATGACGTTGCCCAGGGCAGACAAGGCGACGAGGACGCTCAGCGCGCGCTTGGCCGCGACGCCAAAGACTTTGCCCATGAAGTAGGCGGCGACGGTGGTTCCGCTCTGCGCAACCTCGTGAGGCGTCGCAGCGGCAAAGTAGGCCACGTTGGCAAGGAGATATAAGACGCCGCAAATGGAAAGACCCAGAGGACCAGCAATCTTGATTGTTCGCACGGGGTTCTTGACTTCGTTGAGGACGTACATGGCATTCGACCATCTGTGTGTGTTGTTAGTGAAAGCCTTGCAATTTGGGGTTTCGAGAATTGAGGACTGACCCCGCATAAGAGTTGAGTACTTTGAAAAGCGCAGTCGCGTAGGGATTGCTGTTTTGCGCCGAGTTTGCAAAGGCGTCGCGAAAACTGGCGTGGGGATCCTGGACGCTGGACACGCCGCCGCCGAGCACCACCCATCCGGTGATGACAATGAAGAGCAGGAGAACGACTTTGAGAATGGTGAAGAAGTTCATGCCGTGCACGCCGACTTTGGGAAAAAAGGTATGAATGACAGTGACAAAGACAATGACACCAATGGCAATGCCGCGTTTCTCCCATTCGCTCGCTACGCGGCCGGCCGCAATGACAATGTTGGAGGCGAAAATGATGCAACCCGAAGCTTCAAATTATTAGCATTTTTTTCTTCTTCTTTTTTTCTCTCTTTCGATTGTTTCTGTTTTTCTCGGAAGCATGGTGTACCTGTAAAGCCCAAGGCAATCGCCTGAACCGCAAAAACAGTCGTAATGAGCATCTTGGGCCGTCGGTAGGCAGCCTCGAGGTAAACCTTTTCGCCGCCGCTGCGCGGAATCATGCATGCAAACTCGAGCCATACGCAGAGACCGCAAATGGCCAGCAAGAGACCCAGAACCCAGAGCATCAGCGACGCGCCTACGCTGCCGACACCAGCGACAATGGCGGATGGAGTCGAAAAGATGCCCGTTCCGATGATGCGACCGACACTGCAAAGAACCAGGTTAGCTCTTTTATTCCCTTTATTCCGCCGACTATTCTGGGCTACACAGATCCTCGTACATTAGAAATGTTGTGCTGACGACGCCGAGATGGCGGCCCATGCCGCCAGTCGTGTACTGATCAAAAGTGAGGTTACCAACACCGTCGTCTAGGACGGTGCCGTGGCTCACTCGGGGCTCGGCCCCGTCATCCGAAAGATTCGGCTTCTCAGATGATGGAGTCTCCATAGCGGCTGTGTGCTGTTCCCGACACGGCTGTTCATGAAGTAGAAAATGATGAAAAAGGAAAATACTGGCGTAGCGTGCAGTGTATATATATACACAAGTGGCTGGCAAGGTTCATGGCGGCAGCCACATTAGCAAATTCAAACAGCCACGCAATTCTTACGCCTTTTTTTTTCTCTTCAGAATCTATAGCGGGTACGATATGCTCAACATTCGATGCTTTCAACTGTGCAGGGCCGCTTCTGATAAGGCAATGGTGACATGAACAGGGTGCACTATGGCGTGATCTGACAAGGTCGTTGACGGAATGGCCATGTTATCTGGGGAAAGGAAGGACCCTTTGGCAACTGACTCGACTGTAGTAAATAATGAGAATCAATCTCGCGTTACAGGCAAATTGTAGTAAGACGCAAAATGTGGACGGTTTTTTTCGACAAAGCTTTGGTGTTGATGTTTTGGAAACTTTGTCATGGTGTCGCACAATAAAGGCTAGCTCGGGCTAAGCTCCCGACTTGGCGGTCGATGCCAAGCCAAGATCAAGTCAAATCGTACAGCAATCAGAAAGATTTCAACATCTCTATTACGAAAAAAAAAAAAATTGGCCGATGAAGAGTACGGTTGCCGGTTCAAGAATTATTTCTGGACATTCGAGAACAGATTTCCCCACAAGAGCAGCTCAACCAACCAGGGCACGTTCTTCAAGTTCCCCTTTACACGTCATCACAGAATAGAAATTCAGAACGTCTTGAACGTTTTGAAATCAAGGCGATGGGTGTGAGACACTTGGTTAATTAGGGGACACAGAGGTGATACCTGATGAGACTGGGAGAGAAGCATTGCTGGGAGAGACGATAACGACGAGGACGAGGACGAGGCTGCAGTCGCTGCGGCCGCCGCCCATGAGGATCCCATCACTGATTACGACGCCGCCCACAATGACAAAACGGACACGCCCAGAAATGAGCCGGACCAGCGAGACGGCCAGCGCCAAAGTGCGCTCATCCAATACATAATGAACTGCACCTCAGCCACTTTTCTCAACAGCTTGGCCGCGAGCCTTGGGACGCGCGGCCTTGATGGCTTCCGGGCGCGCATAGCGGTTGTGAACTATCTCACCATTGCCTTGCTCCGGAAACCAAATTGGGACGTCGAAATGTCTACGCGCATGGAGTGGGAGAGGTTCGCCAGAGACGTGCCTTTTGTTTATGTCTAGATGGGTCTATCCTCACACAGAAGCCTCGGACATGGTCAGGACAGCCTCGACAAAGGGCCACCTGTCGCCGTTGACAAAGACTGGCAGTATAATAGTATACCAGCCAGAGCCTTTGAACAAGAGACTAGTTGGTTCAAGAAGTTCTAGATTAGCAAACTCTCAATTGGCTACTATAGAGGATCAATAACCTCAATCTAGAGTACAATATAAAATGCAGTCAGAGAATTTTAACACTATAAAGTTATTGCCTGACCTTGATAGGAGGTTCTTGTCAAGTCTGCACAATACTCAAGCTCTCTAAACAAGAATATCGTGGTCTTTGCCAGCTGCAATGTACAGCGCATTCAGGCAGCTTATCATGACCGCGCTGCTCTTCTCTCGACACTCTTGGAATCCGCCAGTCTTTGTGCACTCTGACTGGACTTTCTGCGCATCCTTGCCTATGCCGTCGGCAAGTCTTTCTCCAGTGCATTGTTAATGATATAGTGTCTCTGTTTGTTTTTTTTCTCGTTTGTTTTTCCCCTATTTGCTCTACGTTTCGTACTTTCTTTATCCCTTCTCCTCTTTGTGTACCCCCCGGTTTTCAGGTACCTTTCTCTTATGATTTGTACGTTATTCTTTTCTCTTGGACGCCATGGATTCGTCTCTCATCGCTCATCTCATCATCAATGGCCAGATATTGCCGGGCACGTGTAGCCGAGACTGAAGGAAATTCTGTGTCACACTTGGCCTCCTTGGAGCCTCGCCTTTATAGCTGTAGAGTTTACGCGCCCGTCTGGTTCCACCTCTCCGACAACTCTTGACTGCGAGATTAATGAGTTTTAAACAAGACTAGGATAAGTGTGATATCACACACCAAGTCGGACAGACTGCGCCAGCAACCGGCGTTTCGTGGCGCAAGTGCGCATGCACCTAGCCATACCTCTTCTGGTGCTGTATTGAAGCAGTTCTGATGATGTGATCTTACAAGAACTGGCTCTGCTACCTTCTTTCTCAATTCTTACTCGCTTCACCGCAGCCAAGGTCCAGAGGTGTCCGTCCTATTGAAGGGATGGGCTACAAGGCGACGCTAGGGAAAGTGGCCAGTACTTGAACAAAGGAACAGAAAGTGAATGAAGAGAGAGTATGTCCAATGTTATACAAGGGTTTCAGTGCGTTGCATCAAACAGGATATCATTGTTCGTAGGCGCCGCCTTCTTTTGTCCTTCCATCATGTACGGCCCTCCCAGCAGAGCATCCCCCAACTTCACCATTACGCGCCGGCCGAAACTCTCAACTTCCCGCACCTTCGCATGCATCTTTCTCAACGGAAAAGAATAAGTCACCGACTTCCCAAATCCCAAAGTATGGTCACCAAGACTCCTCCTGCATCCGCTGACGCGCTAGCGGCCGTTGCGCGCAACCTGGCCTGTCCGCCGCCTTTCGTTGTCCCTGCATTATGGCAGCCTATAGGTGAGTTGCGGCCAAAAACTCATTTTGCGTTATTATATCGAGGTTGACGCTCTAGGCACACGCCACCCTTTATAAGAATATTCTTCAACTAAACAAAGCTACTCCTGCCTTTTTAGGAATATAATTCTACACCTAATCACACACGAGGGGTGAACTGAGTTTACGCCGCAGCTCACCTGTAGGCTGCCATACTGCAAAGCAATTCTTCATCATCAGGTTGTAGGCCGCCAGAGAACCGGCCTGGTAATTCTGAGTAGAGGGCCAATATGGTTATACAGGAGCGCCATGCTCACGAGACTCCAGCTCACGAGACTCCGGTTCACGAGACTCCGGTTCACGAGACTCCGGTTCACGAGACTCCGGTTCACGAGACTCCAGCTTACGAAGGAGACGAACAGGAGCCTCAACGCCCGTCCAAACGCCCACATTCTGCCGTGGGTGACTCCCATCCCCAATCGGGGTCTCCTGCGTCGAACAATCTGGTCTCCAGTTGGCTTGGCAGCATATGTCCTCCGGCCAAGCGTCAAAGGCGAAACTCTGAAGCTTCCATGGCCAGTGGTGGAGATGGCGGACTCGGACCGCCGTCGCCGCCGTCGATCAACACATCCGATATCTGCGACAAACACACACAAGACCACACTGCTGCTTCGCGACCCGCTACTTCCCGCAGCGCTTCTTATCGCACCACTGGGGGTTCGTCTACAAGAAGCTTGGTTGACGCGGAGCACTATCGGCTTGAAAACTTGAAAATGCGCAACGGCATTGAGATGCGTGTTGACCGTGAACCATTACCACCGGCTATCCAGGCGTTGGTAGAGCCTCTTGGCTTGCAGCAACCCCCTCCCACTCCGACAGCATGCGACGAAAAGTTCGTCAGGGCTATTCGAGCTCGCAACGACTGTCTCGCCATGTCTGTAAAAAATTCTGTCAGGCAGCGGTTTGATGGCAGCATCTTCCCGAGGCCTGAATTTGGCGACCCTATACTGCGCACCGATAGCCTGATCATGGCGGAAGCGACTTTACCGACAAGATTTACTTCAGCAGTCTTGAAGAAGCTCAGTGGGAGGGTCAGACGGTTGTCGAGACTCAGCATTCCGATACCCGATATCTTGTACGGCTATTCCTATGAAGTTTTTCCAAGGGAAGAACGGAGCCTGCTGTACCACGTTCTTACCGACGTCAATGTAGTCAACGAGAACCTCAATGTGCTGCCCTTTCTTATCGTCGAGTTCAGAGGCGACGGCGAAAGCATGTGGTCCTGCATCAACGAGTGTCTCGGCGGCTCGGCGGCATGCGTCAACGTTGGCAGGCGGCTAAACATGAAGCTCGTAGTCAACGGCCAGAGTCCGTCGTTCAACAGTGCCGTATTCAGCATTGCCATTAATCACGAAATCGCGCACCTCTATGTTACATGGAGACCATCGAACCCTGCGGCGGAGTACTACATGCAACGCATTGGTGTGTATGCAGTTGAAGACATGCATCACTATCTGATTCTTCAGCGTGCCGTACGCAAAATCATTGAATGGGGCATCGGGCCGAGGCTAGATCATTTTCGCGAGTGCCTCAGTCTGGCTGGTTCGGAAAATGGGAAAGCATCAGATATGTCGTCTGCGTACGTCGAAGAACCCAAGGCGCAGGTTGAAGAACCCAGAGCGCAGGTGGAAGGACCTAAGGCGCAAGAATTCCAGGCGCAGCTTGATGAACTTAGGACGCAGATGAAAGAACTCATTAAGACACAGGTGGAAGAACTCAGGACGCAGGTGAAGGAACCCAAGGCGCAGGTTGAAGAACCCAAAGCGCAGGTGGAAGGACCTAAGGCGCGAGAATTTCAGGCGCAGCTTGATGAACTCAAGACGCAAATGAAAGATTTCATCAAGGCGCAGATGGAAGAACCCAAGGCGCAGATGGAAGAACCTAAGGCGCAGATGGAAGAGCTTAAAGAGGTCAAGGCGCAGGTGAAAGAACTCAAGACGCAGGCGGGAAATCCTTAGGCGCAGGTTGAAGAACCTCAGACGCAGGTCGATCTAACTCTAGTACTGACTTGATTAAACTTGGAGCTCTCAAGAAAGGCCGCAACTCGTGGAATCTGTGCCGCAGGTCGAGGATCATGTGCCGCTACTGTAGCGGGAAAAATTGGTGTATACATTTTCTGTCACTTTTCATTATGACTTTTTATTCTGATGACTCTGTTTTTCATTGTTCTGTTCTTTACTCCGTTTTAGATTGCTCAACCAGTATATATGCACCTGAGATCAATCCAGATACATCATGGAGCTTAAATAACTAGTAGCTAGTTAACTAGTAATTAAGCAAGCACTAGCTGCCTTATACACTGACCGTTGATTAAATAGCTGTTGATTGACTGGCTGTCGATTGACTGGCTGCCGATTGACTGGCTGCCGATTGACTGGCTGCTGAGTGACTGGCTGCTGAGTGACTGGATGCTTATTCTGTAACGGTTGACAGAGCCAGTCCAAGCGTTACTTCCTGTCACACACAAGTTTTGGTGGTCGACGCAGCATCAGAGCCAACACCCCAGTTTGGTAAGGGTTGATCAGTAGAACTGTTTTCTCTCCTGAAGCATTGTCCTTCTTTGATACTCCGATTTCGAGCTTGAGAAATGACTAGTTGGTTGCTGCTGATTTTTTTTGGTCAAGCTTCGCCAGACTCTGCCCGATGCCGAATGTGAATGTACTGCGGTCTGGCCATCGTTTGGACCAGCTCGCTGCATATATAGCCAGTTTCTTAGCAGAGATTAAATGGTTACCAACCTGTTTAGCCCTTGACACATGTTTGGCTTCCCTGATCGAAGTGATCAAAGAGAAGGCAGGACCGTACTCGTCGAGTTCACGGCAGCGCTTGCTTGCAGGCGTTGCCTAGAACAACCCTCTTGCCCTTGTAGTATAAAAGTTGGCCTGACTCCTTGCTCTGGTTGTCCTTCATTCTTGATTTGCATACATCCCGGCCTGAGCGCTCCCAATACGCAGCATTATTCCGCCATGCCCATCGGTCTACTCTCGCTCTCCACCGAGCTCCTCACCATCATCATCGCCTTCGTCGCCGAGACCACCCCGCTCCGCTGCCTCCGCCTCACCTGCTCCCGCCTCGCCGCCTCTGCCGCGCCGGAGCTCTTTCGGTCCTTCGTTGTCCGACCCAGAGGGCTTTCCGTCGCGCGGTTCCACGCGCTCCTCGATGTCGCCTCCCCTTATCGGCCACGTACGCTCGTCCGCCGCGTAGTGTTCGAATTTAACGAGAGGCGGCAAGGCAACTACCTCGAGGGCTGGGAGCCACTGTTTGCGACGCTCCTGGGTGAGTGGCGCGCGGCGGTGGCGCGGCTCGCGGAGCTGGAGAATGTACAACACGTGTGCGTGCGTTTCCGGCCAAATTGCCTAGGCATAGACTTCACGGGTTCGGGTTGGAGAAGAGACTTTCCGGATGGCGGAATTATAGGGCTGAGGCGCAACATCCTGATCGCCGTATTCGAAGCCATTGCGAGCATGCGTCAGCCGCTTCGCTCTCTTTCCATTGAAAATCTACTCAACTTTGTCGACACCGCCTTGACCGACAAGCCGTGCTTCACCGAGGTCATCACCAGTATCCAGGAACTGCACATCAGCATCGCCGCCGAGATCGACGAGGACGATCCCTTAAACCCCACCACCTTGCCCCCCCTCCCGCGCTTCTGGCCCCTCTTCGCCTCCGTCTGGCTCGCGCCCGCCGCTCCCCGCCTCAGCTCCTTGACCATCTACTCCAACATCCAGTTCGGCGCAGTACCTTATTGGCAGGACTGCTTCTCTTCGGCCGCCAGCCCAGACACCGTCGCGCTCGCGTTTCCTCGCCTGCACAGCCTGGCGCTCGGCAGATACACGCTCGCGTATGAGGCGCAGATTGACGACTTTCTCGTAAATGCCACCGTCCTTCCTGAGCTGCGGCGACTGACACTGGATGACTGCTCGATCATGAGCCACCTGTCCGTGTATGAGTCGGGTGAGAGGTCGCCGGTGCACCGGAAGGAGCTCAGGATGATCAAGATCATGTCGCTCGGTGGAGAGCCCCGGCACATTATGGCGTCGCGGTTGCGCTGGGATACCGTATTTGACCGGCTCCGCGAGGGGCTGCCGTCGCTCAAGATGTTCGTCTTTACCAGAGGACCCTGGCAGGACGTAAGCATACCCTTTCCCGTTGTCCCTTTTCTGCCACCTCAATACTTACTCGTGGTAACATGATTGAGCAGGACGCGGCTTTTAGCGAGCGCGACTCCAACATCTCGCAGTTTTTGGCGAGGCGCTATCTGAGCTACCATGAGGGCGTTTCGCCGTCGCAATTTATAGAGCCACTGCCGGAGCGATACGATGACCCAGCCGATGGATATGTGAAACACTACAATGAAGCATTCTTCTATTATGACGATAGGGATGCATTGCAAAGGAGGGACCCCATATATGACGAGATTTTGAATCCGCCGTCCAACGACCTAAAAGTCTACAGGGCTGAGCTGGAAGCCTTCAACAGGCTGAATGAAGCCTTGTTTCAGCGCCGACAGCTCTCATAGTCTCACTCGACATGGTTATACCATCATATAGCGATAGAGGAACATCATGTTGCGACCTTGATCGCCCGAAGGCCCGTTTGTAACTCTAATCATCATGCAATGTCTATTACGGTTATACTCATATTCTGCAACGCAGCATCATTTACACAGGTCCTTCTCCAGCTTGTATCATCCAGTATGTCAAGGTCAAAACTCCGAGCCTTCATAGTGGTCTAGCTTGCAAAATACAACATTCGGTAGAAGCTACAGGCGCAGCCTGAATTCCTTTTTTCGCTTTATTCTTGTTCCTTCATTATCAGCAAGACTTTCAAGCCTTGAACTCCTCGACATTGCTGCTCTCCCACTTGCCGGGGACGAGAGCTAGGGGAACGATACCAGAAACATGCATCTCGGGACCGAAAATCTTGGCATCGAGGCCGAGCTCTTGAGTGGCGGCCTTCATGTTCTTAAGACCCTCCTGGTAGTTGGGGCCGGCACGGCGGACCCAAATCTTGACGTTGTGCTCAATGAGACGGGGGGCAAAGTCGCGGAGAGCGCGAATGACACCCTTGAAAGTGCTGGCGACGTTGGTAAAGTTGGCAATACCACCACCGATAAAGAGAACCTTGCCCTTGTCGGAGATTGGAGAGCGGAGCATGAGGTCGAGGACAGTGCGGGCATAGTGGTAAGTCTGAGACTCGGTGGGAGCACCAGAGTATTCACCGTAGTTGGCAAGCTCATCAGCAAAGCCAGACGAGGCAATAGCGTCAGCATAGACAACAGAAGCACCACCACCAGCGACTAGGGTCCAGATACGGCCGGAAGGGTTGAGGACGGTCAACTTGAGAGAAGCACCAGTCTTGGCATCAAGGTCGGCAATGTAAGCCTCCTCCTTGGTGAGCTCACGGCCGAAAGGAGCAGGGAACTCCATGGGGGGGCCGGCATCAATGCTGACCTTGTCGGCACCAGCGGCAATGTTGGTCAAGCCGAGAGCAGCAGGAGAGCGAGCAATGGCCCACTTGACACCGCACTCAAAGTCGGCCGTCTGATCGAGCTTGGCAGCAAGATCAAGAAAGTGGACTTCGGCCGAGGTCTTGTCGGCGTTGGGGATGACAACTAGAGGGTTGATCTCGAGGTATGTGAACTGGCAGTCAACGTAGACGGCGTATAGGCGCATGATGAAGTCGACAAGGACATTGTGAACACCCTGAGGAACCTTTTTAAGAAGGGTAGCAGCAAGCTCCTGGTGTGAAGGAAATTCTGCAAGATCAACGGGGATCAGAATCTTCTCGGCCTTTTCGTCGACATCACCGACATCGACACCGCCCTCGTGGGTAAAAAGAATCCAGTCACCCTATGGGGAGAACAAAAGTGGTTAGCACAAACCATATTCTTAAAATAAACAAACTTCCGATGCCAATGCAGGTACACCGTTCGTGGGTTTCGGGTCGAGCCGTGGTTGATGAAGACAGGGATGGTGTAAAGCCGGACCCTCTTCATTGTGACATCCGTTCGTCCGTGGCGGGTGAACGCTACGAGGGGAACCACACCAAAGAAGAAGCCCACATAAATCTCAGCGGCCGGCAGGCGCGGATTATATAGCAGGAGTCTGCTCCAGATGGGTATAGACGAAACGCTCATCTCAATGACAGATTGTCGCAATCTCGACGAAAGAGCAGCGGCCAATCCTTTGCCGCAATGTGTCAAGCAAACGACAACGGCTGAATAAGCCAAGACACCTGCCATTGGCCGAAAACAAATATCAAAGTATAAGACTTACATCGCGGACAGAGTTGATGTTGATGTAGTACTCGGTATCTTGAGGGTGGGGGACGAAGGGCTCGACCAGAAATTGTCTGAGGACACCGCTGGTATGCTCAACCTTTTGCTCCTTGCCAGCACGCTCGGCAATCCAGGCCTTGGCCTCGGGCCAGGTCTTGTTGAGGGCCAGAAGACCGCTCTTACCACGACGCTTGATGAGCTGATCGGGCTTTGCGACTAACTTGGCGCCGTCCTTGAGGAGCCAAGGGAAGGTGACCTCGGCCTGGTTGAGGACGTCGTCGACATTGGCGTCCTCGGGGAAGTGCAAAGAAGCAAGTCTAGCGGGGGGGTTGTGCTTTGTGGGCTGAGCAAGCGGGCTAGGCTTGATGGCGGCAGCGCGGGTGAGGTGGTAGTTGAGGATGGCCTTGCCGTCGGCCTCGAAGATCGACTTGGCGGACATTGTGGTGAGGTACGTGCGATTAGGTGGTATGTGAGAAGTGGCGGAGAAGATGGCGGTGTTGGAGAGACTCAAACTGGGTCTGTAGAGAGTCAGAAAAGACTGGCCAGAAACGAGTGCGTGCAACGAAGCGACTGGCTGGACAATGGCAACGGCCAAGTCTCCCAAGACGACGCAACGCAGCAAACGAAGCTTGCGAGATGCACAGGGACAGCACTTACCAGCAACGGGATGAGAAAGCTGCAACGCAGAGATGACGATTGAAACGTGCCGTCGGAAATTGCACGCAACAAGGTCGACTGGAATAGGTACGAGATTGTGAAGCGCAAAAAAAATGGTCAATGGGCGAAGAGGTGGGAGGGAAGAGTGATGAGGTTCAGAATGGTGGCAGAAAAGCGGCGGGTGGGCAAGCAGCGAGCAATGGACCAAAAATTTGGGCTGGAAAGCTCCAGTGTGCAGCTGTCTGAGGGGCGGCCAGGGCTGGCCAGGGACGTCGTTGAGAATTCGGGGGTGTTTTCATGGACTCGACGCGACTGCCTGAGTCTTTTTGCTGGGCAATTGTACCTACAATTTGGCTCTTTCGGGGCGGTCAGCACGACACAGAGGGCAGAGAGGGGCAGCAGCTTGGCTGGTACAGCAGTGACGACAGAGGAGCAGCTGGCTGCGGGTTTGCTTTGTGGGTTACTACACTGTGGGTTACGGAGTACCTGGCGTAATGTCTGTACCAAAAAAAAGTTTTGGGACATGTACCGGTACTTGCTCCTGCATCTCCCCAGCGGTTGAGAAAGCCATTGAGCAAGTGGATCAGCGTTAGAAGCTTGTGGTGCCTGGTGGGCCCTGCAAAGGCCGGCACCTTTTTCCGACTCAGGCAGAAGACGCCAGCAACACCAACCTGCTGCTAAATATGTACTGCTGTTAAGATGGTTGTGCTATCAGGCCGGCTCGTCAAGTATGATCAGACCCAAGCCGGTCATCAAGACAGCCACACAACTAACGCCTCAATTGAAACAACTCCTGTGGAGTGGTTTCGAGGGTGCTTGTCTTGGACAGCAGCGCAAGTCCTCCGAGGCCAGTCGCAGTCGTCCAAACCCCCCCCCCCCC